>PVJX010009884.1:0-59266 GCA_004027295.1 Dolichotis patagonum
GGCACTTAGGTTGTTTCCAAGATCTGGCTATTACAAATTGTGCTGCTATAAACATGGGTGCACATATATCACTGTGGTATGATGTTTTCAGTTCTTCTGGGAATATGCCTAGAAGTGGAATAGCTGGGTCAAATGGGACTTGCATACCCAGCTTTTTGAGGAATCTCCAGACTGACCTCCACAGTGGTTGCACCAGTCTCCACTCCCACCAACAGTGTAGAAGAGTTCCAGGATTTTGTTTTACAGTATATTGCTGTTTGCATCATAAATCATTGCTTTCAGTGCCTTATTAAAATGTTTTTGCTTTTTTTTTTTTTTTTTGGTACCGGGGATTGAACTCACGACCTCGCGCTTGCCAGGCAGGCGCTTACACCACTGAGCCAAATCCCCAGCGCCTTATTAAAATGAACATCTAATCACTTTTCGGCCTTTTGGCTAAGATCAAGTATAAAATGAACATCTAATTTTTTATTTATGTTCTGTTCTCATGCTAATGACTTATGTTGATTATTAAAGTATACTTAATCTGTTACCATCTAAGAAATAATCCAATGGAAGAATCTCTTTTCAGACTTATTTCTCTGTTTTGTTTCTATTTGGAATTGGCATTTTCTCCTTCTACTGGTAGTAGATGAAGAGTCTTGAAGTGCTTTGCGATGGACTCATTAGAATACAAGAATAGCAACTTCACACACTGATGCCAAGGTGTCTTATATTGTATTCCTATAATTTCTTTCAGGAGGAGGCAAAGCAGATTCAGAATCTGCAGAAAGCAGGAACCCGTACAGACTCAAGAGAGGATGAAATCTCTCCTCCCCCTCCCAACCCAGTAGTGAAAGGTCGCCGGCGACGTGGTGCTATCAGTGCGGAAGTCTACACGGAGGAAGATGCTGCATCATATGTTAGAAAGGTAGATTTGCTATCTAAATATTGGAGAAAAACATTTTTGGGATCCACTTGACAATTTAGTCTCCTTTGATGAGTTGCATGTGCTACTTCAAATAAAGACAAAAGTGGTTATTGTTCCCTAGACGATAGGTTTCTGTAATAGCATGGTAGCAGAAGAAATAAAAAATAGTGATTATAAACCAGTACAGTACATAGCTACATTTTGGGGGTTTGTCATTTCCTGCTGTTTTGCATTTGAAGGAGCAGTCATTGCTCCTTTTTCTCTTATATTCTGGTGTGAAAACACCTTTTATCAGACAATCTTCATACTAATTGTTCTTTTCAGAGGCAGCTGGTCATTTTGAGTTATGCTAATAGCCTTGGTAGGGCAGTGGTGGTGGTTGTGTGTGTGTGTGTGTGTGTGCGCGCGCACACACAATTCCAGGCTCTTGGGGCTAAAACTAACAAATACCAAAAGATAGCAGTTTAAAAAAACACTTAGTTTTAGCTGTGCATGGTGGTGTTTACCTTTCATCCCCGTGCTTCAAGAGGTTGTGGCAGGAGGATCCCAAGTTTGAGACCAGCCTGGATAACTTAGTGTGATCCGGTATTAAGTGGGGCATAACCCATACTTCCATCATAAAGGAGCATTGTGGTATATGAAACCCACATTTATTCTTTGGAATATTTCTGTTGGTGAAATACCAATTTCAATTTTATGAGCTTTATTATATTAAACAAGAAGTATGTAACAGGAAAAAATATTTTTAGGAAGTTGAATTTTTAATATTTTTTATGAAAAAACATCAATATTTTCAACACTACTTTTTGGTATACAAAGTCTAAAAAAATAACAAAATTAAATTCTTATATGAATTACAATGAAAATACCAAGAGAAGTCTACCAAAAAACCCCAAAAAACCCCCCAAAACTGAGGCAGTCTTCACACATGACAGCAGCATGTTCTGTACACACCTGATGCTTACCTGCCAGCATGTGTGCTTTGCTTTCCTGGCCTTTTTGTAGGACATACTTGATATCTTGCTGGTCTTGCTGTTTTATCAGAGGGTTCTTATTATATAATGGTTAGACTAAACATTGACATTTTCACGTCAACTGTGTATTTGCTTACAAAACCTAAAAGATAACCTCAGAAATAAATTCCTATATGAACTACAGTGAAAACATCAATAAAACTATATAACAGAAATAATGTTTGCTTCAACTGACAGTCTTCACCCATGAAAACTGCATGTTCCATGCACATGTATTGCCACTCGATGTTTTGTTTTCCTGTCCTTTTTGTAGGGCACAGTTGACATCTTTTTGTTTTGTTGCCATAGTAGGTCTTTGTGATGCTCTGCCTGCCTATTCACCTATCAGCTCAGCTCAGCAGTATGCTCCAATTTTTTTTTTTCCTGGGAAGAAACATTTTATTTTAGTTTCCTATGAATAGTTTCCAGTCCCAGTCCTCTAAGAAACTTTTTCTGTGGTATTTTTGCTCTTGTTATTTTCTTTGTAAACTCTCGTAGTATTTTTGCCATACATATTTAGGATTGAGTAAAATACAACCATTGACCAGTGCTTTGTGTTTTGAGTGACATCATAGTTGCTGCATAACTCTTCAACAACATCTGCTTTTGTTGTAGAAAGTTACCATTTCATGCTTACATTTTGTTGAAGTTTCCCTATCAAATTTGCATCATGGTGCAGTATTCATATCAGCAGTGCCAGTTTCTTTTTTTCCCCATAAGCAAGGCTAGTGTAAATCAAACTCCAGAGATTGTAGTATACCACTTCCTGTTTTGAAATTGCAGCATTTCATTTGGAATTTTTTCTTTGTTCCTGTGTACAGTTACTACACTGGTCAGCTTGTGTTCTTTTTGCAAATGTAGCGTCAGTTGGAAACTGGTAAATGAATTATCGAATGTCACAGTCTCATTTAGTTTGGGGATGGGAGCAACAAGTCTGTTTGCAACATCATTTGATTTATTACTATGTGAATAAGGACCTGGTGACTGAGTTTCAGGATAAAGTTTTAAATTAAAGCATAAGTGTTCACATTTACAAGGGCATACATTTATATGCTATATTTTGAAGGTTTTTTTTGGCATATGCTGCCTGAAGCTATAGTGACTATGAAGTGCTGTGAGGTGTTTATCAGTAGTCACGTATTTGAGTAGTGTGTAAACTGACAGTTACCCATAAATCTCTCAAATGGTGAGTGGATAGCAGCCAGATTATCAGTTTTTTTTCCTTTTTGATGGGTGATTTTGTTATCAAACCTCAGGAAACCCAATTTCAATATCATTATTGATTTCATAGGCCTCAAGCCCACACTCATCGCTTTTCCATAAGTCTTTTACATTCCTGCAGTGACCGTGAGAAATCCTTGCAGAGTACAGCAGTCCAATGAATGCTTTCAGGTCAACTAGTGAGGTGTCATAATAAATATGTTTTTGAGTATGACTGTTGGTGCGTACAGAGTGTTGTACTTGTATTTCATCATTTGTGTATTTCCTAGCATCTTGTAGCATTTCATCTTTTAAAAAAGTAATTCCCAACTTTGAATGCCAGTGCCGGTATTACACCCAGTAGGTTTCATCCCTGCCAAGATCCTCACTGTATTTTTGAACTTAGTTCTAACATTAAGTTGTTCCATTTGATTGAGTGACCATTTTGACTTGTTAGATGTGTACTCACGTTGCCGTTTCCTTCGTGAATTGAGGAGGTCTGGATTCTCTGGATCTGTATTGATTGATTCTTGCTCCATTTCACTGTCACAGGAATTTTGGCTCGCATGGCCAACATTAGAGTCATTATCATCTTCATCATCTGTGCATGAGTAATCTGATGATTCAGTTTTGACCTCTTCCAAACTTGAAAATCTGGTTTTTCATGTTCTGTTGTGCTGAACTGTGCTACTTCTACCAGAAAAGTCAAAAGAAAAAAATTTTTAAGAACAAATCCTAAGTGCACAGAAATTTAACAATGAGCATAATTTCATGGGTAAAATTCATCTGTTGGTTTCGATCTCCTATACATACTTTGCCATTTGTCTGCTGACTGGGTGAATACACAGATGGGTTTTGCTTTCCCTGGGCGCGTCTACTGTGGGTCACATCCCCGTTCCAGTATGGGAAGATACATGTTTTGTAATGGAAGAGTGGTGTGAGGACATTTTAGCCCCTGTGATGCTCAAGTAAAGATAGGCCAAACCTGTTAGGTGGAGCATGATGTGCCTAAAACGTTTGGTTTGACACTTGTGCACATGTGCATACACCTTGCTGTTCACTGTACCAACTGGCTAAACACAGAGCTTGCTTCCTGTATTCCCCAGGCACAGCTGCTGACACCAGAGCTGGCTATGATTACCCTGAAGTACGAATTTACAGTAGCAAAGTGTGGGATAGGTTTTTGTAGACAAATGGTTTGCCCTAAAGAAAATAAAAAGGACTGTTGGGTGTAGCTCAGTGCAAACTTGGTTTTGCAATCAGAATAATGATATTATCATTCAGGTGTGTTTTGTTTGTTTAGTTAACTGGGAACCAAGTACTGGCCTTTAAAAACAGACCTGGTTATAGGTAAAGGAATTGATTAGTCAGTACATGTTGAGTCCTTTGTAAGTCAAAGATCATCTAAGTGTGGTGTAGTGAAAATACTTACAACAGTTATTTAAATACCATAATGTGGCCTGACATTTAATTGAAATGCAAATTAAAACATGAAATTTTTTGGTGTATGGAATTGTCATTTGACCTTCAGTTTTCTTCTAGGTTATACCCAAAGACTATAAGACAATGGCTGCTTTAGCCAAAGCCATTGAAAAAAATGTGCTGTTTTCACATCTTGATGATAATGAAAGGAGGTAAGAACAGGTTCTTTTCTTTATAATGTTTTTACAGTTAGGGTGTAGTCTCAAACTGTTGTCAGCATTATTGCAAGTTTTAAGGCTCTTAATTAGTCACCAAATGACAACTGAGCTGAAAATCTGGGACCTTTAATTCTAGGTTAGTATTGGAATTTCATAGAAGACACTTGGGAAATTTTAACACTAGGCTTCCTGTCTTTGGCAGTGATATTTTTGATGCCATGTTTCCAGTCTCCTTTATTGCTGGAGAGACAGTTATTCAGCAAGGTAAGGGCTACTGTTTCTGTGACACACAGTATAGTTATGGAAGAGCAGGTGAGACTGGAGGATTGATTGTTTTGGTTTTCTTTTATTGGAGTTTTCCTCTTTGATCCTTCTACTTTTCCTTCTGTCAATATTATTGAATTTTCTTACTTTTTTAAACTTAAAAATAATTTTTGGCACTAAAAATACATTCATTAAAATATTACTATTTCTGACATGATATTGTTTATAATTGCTAAAAGAAATGCCTATTTTTAAGTTGAATTTTATAGGGAATTTCAGAACAATGTAGATTTCTTATGTTCTTTATATATATTGGTTATTAACCTTGTTAAAATAAGTAAAGCACTGACATTATTATGTAAGGCCATGTATTTCTAAGGTTCTATGTCTCCTATAGCTTTAACATGAATGTAACCTTTTTGGATAACTTCTTTTTTTCTTATTTTTGAGATTTTCGTGGGACTTCTTAAACTACCTAATTTCAAATTCTGTGGCAATTTGGTATTAGGTATTTGAATTATTTCTTTTATTGTTGTAAAAGGGATAGTAGTTAATAAATTTGTACATGTATTTTATTTTTTTACATGAAAGTACTGAAAACAAAATTGGTTAGTCCTGTGACTTTTAAAATATATTGCTGGAGTTTTTTTTCTTTCTTAAAGATTGTTTTCATGTTAATATGCTCTTTTATGAAAGCACCACTGAGTTTATTTTATATTAATTTGATTCTTTTGTTTTGTCTTTTTTACTCTTAGGTGATGAAGGGGATAACTTCTATGTGATTGATCAAGGAGAAATGGATGTAAGATTTAATTATAACAGAAATTTGTTAATAATGTTGAAAGTCAGTGTTTTGATTTTTATTGCTTCTAAGCAATAAGCAAGTGTTTCTGAAGGGCTATACTGCCCGTTTAGGTCAGCTTTCTTCAGCACCTTTTGCTGAATATTTTTGTGACAGAGAAACTTTTTAAAGGTAATTTCTGTAACTACAATATTTGCCAGAGTAGTAAAGTGCGTGAATGCTGGGAAGATGAAAATACAGTAAAGGAGTGTCTACAACTGACCATTAGCTATGAAACTTAATGTAGGTTTCTTTTGTAAATCATGTTTGCTGAATTAAATAAGGGCAGAAATAGTACTGATCTTATAGGATTATTAGAAAATTTAACAACCTAATGCAAGTAAAATGCTTTGGTACAGTGCTCAGCACAGTAAATGTGATAAATATGTTAGTAGTATTACTGTTTGGCTGACATTTTTCCTTCATCATTACCACCTTTCCTACCTTTTTCGTATCAGATAATTGCATGTTTAAGTCATTGTCAGAATTCCACTGTTTTCCTTTGCTATGTTCTGGAAACATAATGTGTACTTTTTTTTTAAAATAAGGATTCTGATTTTCCAGAGACGTTTGAGAATTTTTTAATACATTCTTGTGTAGATATAGAGAAAAATCCTTTTTTGTCATCTGCATTTTAGGTATATGTGAACAATGAATGGGCAACCAGTGTTGGGGAAGGAGGGAGCTTTGGAGAACTGGCTTTGATTTATGGAACACCTAGAGCAGCCACTGTCAAAGCGAAGACAAATGTGAAGCTATGGGGTATTGACCGAGACAGCTATAGAAGAATCCTTATGGTAAGAGAGTGTGGGTTTTTGGAATGTGACTTAATAATTCTGATCTGTCTAAATAATGTTTGAATAGTATTGCCAAAATAAAATGGCAGTGTACCTTATTTTTAATGATTACGTATTTTGTGTTGAGCCCTGTTTTGCATTATCCATTATGTCACTTTGAGGCAATGATGTTTTAGAACAAAAATTTGGTCAGAAATAACATGGAAAACAAAATATGTGTATGTAATGGTCAGGTTGTGTTTAGAAATCTGTTGACTTGCCTGTAGGTGCATGTTAATTTACCTAATCCTGCCCACCGCAGATTGTCTGCCAGGGCTGCTTTTAAGTGCATAGAATTGTTTATGGCCACTCAGAAGTAATTCGCATCTCTAAATTGAAGATGGGTTCTCAGCAATACGTATATCATGTCTCCTTTCACTAGGGGAAATAATAAAACTATTGGGGGAGTCTATTAATACAGCAAGAAGTTTTTGAAAACTTTATGATGTTTTAAGTTTTGGCTAATGGCACTTGCCGTTTGGAATGGCTTTCTTAAAATTTTTGCAGAGCCTGTCTGGGCATTTGAAAATATGAAGTCTGATGTACTTAGAATTTTTTTTAATGTTGTGTGTTTGAAATATATATATATATTTTGAAATCTTTCTTTATTTCTCGATCCCTTATGTCCATACCAAAATTCACAAATGCTCAAGTCCTCTTTATAAAGAGGTACAGTGTTTGCATATAACCTGTGCATTCTCTGTATACTTTAAAAAGTTTTCTTTATTAGTACACATGTACAGAACATGACGTTTACATACCTTTCATGGTGTTAGTACATGTATCTAATACATCTTAATTCCCTTTTTTCATCCCTTTTCCTCCTCTTCCTCCACCTTCCATCTTTGAATCACCTTCCCATTGGAGAAAGATCTTGTCTCTTCCTACTTACTGGAATCTCTGATTTTTCTCTTTACTTGTAGTTTGGGTTTCTCAAATAAGAAGCCATGTGACATTTATGCTTGTGTGTCTGATTTATTTCATTGATTTCACTATGGTGTCAAGATGTATCCGTTTCCTACACATGGTTTAGGCTTACCTTTCTTTATATTTACAGCAGGGTAGTCTGCACTGCACTGTAATACCACATTCCCTTTATCTGTTCCTCTGATAATGGACATACAGGCAGCTTCCATGATGTAGCTCTTACGAATTGTGCTGCTGTACACAAGGGTACGCATGTGTGTCACTGCAGCATGTTGTTTTTAGCTTGCTCGGAATGATACCTGTGGAGGAAATACCTGGGTCAAATGGAATTTCTAGTTCTAGTTTATTTGTAGAATCTCCATACTGATTTCCGTAGTGGCTCCATAGTTTACTTTCCCACCAACAATGTACAAAGTTTCCTTTTCTCCCACACTTTAAATCATCTAATCCTAATACAAAATAATTGACATTTAAATAGTTGTTATACTAATTGTTTAGAGAATGATGTCAGGAAAAAAGTCTACATATGTTCAGTGCAGATAAAATTTTTTCTGACTGTTTTTAATCTGCATTTGGTTGGATTGGTGTGTGCAGAACCTGTGGTTGTGGAGGGCAGTCTGTGTGTAGTATATATAGGTCTATACACACATAATGTACATAGGCATGTGTATTGTTGGTGGGGTGGGGCACACTGGGCCTTTTACCATATAAGGAAATTTTATTATAAAGGGAAGTATGTTTCTTCCTTTTTCTCTCAGATGCATTCGATGTACTTTGTAGGTACGATAGCTTGGTTGTGTGCAGGGCAGTGGGACTCTTCTCTTTTTTAGAGTCTGTAAGTGGCAGCAGTTTATTTCCCTGTGTGGGTAGTTGGAGATGTGGGAAACGTGCTGTGTAGGGTGTATGATTTTTGAAGAACTGAGCTTTTGCTTACTTGACATTTCACTGCTTGGTGGTGTTACATACCTTCTTGGCCAAGATGCGTACTGTTTTGGGAGCAGGTTACAATGAGCTTTTTTGTACTGTTGAATAGGAGCTCATCTCTCTTCAGCATGAAGAAAAATGATGACAAAAAAAAGAAAAGTAAGCTGGGTGTGGGAGCATGTGCCTGTAATCCCTGTACTCGGGAGTCTGAGGCAGGAGGATCGCTGAGTTCAAGGCCAGCCTGGGGTACACAGTAGACCCAACGCTAACCTGCCCGCACAGTGAGATTGCCTCTAAAAAAGTCACAAATCCAGAAGCAGCACATACTTTGACCTTCTTGAAAGTTTATTTGAAATTTACTATTTTACAACATTGTATAATAATGTGTGTTTTTTAATTTATAGGGAAGCACGCTGAGAAAGCGAAAAATGTACGAAGAGTTCCTTAGTAAAGTATCTATTTTAGGTGAGTTTTGGAAGATTTGTGTAGAGAACTGTTAAAGTATTAATGATACTCAACTGAACCTATTTTTCCTAAAAAGCTAGCTGATTTATGTTTTTGTTTCTACATGAATAGCATGTGGAAATGTATGGAAAGTTTGACTGACTACTGTAAGTGGACTTGGGAAAAGCTTTCTGAAAGTATAGGTGCTGCTCGTTCTACCTAAAAAGAAGGGTTACAAGGACTCCTTTTCTGACTGCAGACATTCAGTTACTCCTGCTGGGACACATTCCATCCCTTGTTCCGTCACTGAGTCCGTTGGTTCTGGAAAATATTTCCATGAATGCATGTCATCTGTCATCTCTGGAAAGATTAGATGTCATTTGCTGGCATCCTCTACAAAGATACCAGACTTGTTGAAATTCATAGTAAAGCAGGTTAATTGGAGATACTTTTGTGTGTGTTGTTATGTAGACTGAGAAACAGTAGAATGGTTTAGAGGAAGGGTAGCAGTTTCTACAGTGACAATCTTTTGTTCATTGTCTTGATACAGTGACTTGACTTTTTTCTGAATGTACGCTTTAAAAAAGTCACATTTGTGTAATGTCTCAATTACAGTTTGGGAACAAACATTATTTTCCTATTTCATAAATTCAACTGAGGATTTTAATCTTGTTTTTTAAAATTTTTTTCATTTTTTTATTTTTTTGGGGTACCAGGGATTGAACTCACGACTGCATGCTTGCAAGGCAGGCGCTTATGCCACTGAACTAAATCCCCAGCCCTCAACTGAGGATTTTATTTGATTGAACCTTTAGAAAAATATGGATGGTGAAAGTGTTACTTTTGGATTGTGTAATTGTAGGTTTGATTTGCATTGATGACATTCTTCAAGAACTCTTAATGATCACATTTTTTAAAAAAATTCTTTGGCCACTGGGTGCAGTTGGTATAAATCACAAAGTGTCTAAGAGCCGCCCGCAGATGACACAGGGATTCTGTTGAGACGAGCAGTGTTTACAGATAGGTGCCGTTGCTGCATTTCCTCTGAGACCCAGTGTTGAGGGAGAATGGCTACTTGGTTGAATCCCAGTGTACCTAAACATTTTTAGCACCAAGTAATGTAGAGAAATTCTTTGGATTTTTGTCTTTCAGAGTCTCTGGACAAGTGGGAACGTCTCACAGTAGCTGATGCGTTGGAACCAGTCCAGTTTGAAGATGGACAGAAGATTGTGGTTCAGGGGGAACCAGGCGATGAGTTCTTCATTATATTAGAGGTGAGGAGCTTTGCTACAAAGTTGTACACCAGCAGTGGAAAAAGAGTTAATTCTCATTTACAGCTTTAGTTGAGAATATTGGATAGTTTTATTTACAAATTATCTTTTATTTTGTTTGTTTTTTTTTGTTAGCCTGCTTTATTTTAAAAGAGTTTGGGTCTTAAAATTTTTTTGGGGGGGTCATCTTAATTTTCTAAGGGTATTAGATACAAGTAGATGGGTGCTGAGTTACCCATTTGCACTATCTTGTAAAACTTTAATGATTGTGCACCATCCTTGTTAAAATGCAAGTGTTTGGGGTGTTTGATAAATCAGGGTCAAAGCTGGTTATTAAGTTCTGTAAGTTACCATGTTTTACATCTATACAATTCTTAGAAATATGTAGCAGGTAATCTTAACCTGCCATGTGTATCCAAATAGCAAATTCAGAGACTTAATTGTGTTGTCATAGTGCAAAAGCAGCCATAGACACATAAATGAGTGGGTATTGGTGTTAGAATAAAATATTATTTACAGAATGGACAAAAATGGGATTTAGTCCTCTGTCTGCAGTTTGCTAACCAAGTGTGGTTAGCAGATACCTTAGCTTGATGAGAAGCTTGCAAGCAAGGGATGCTGGTTAAATAGAAACCACAGTGATATGGTGACTTACCTTTTCAGTTCCTTTTACTGCATGAACACTGATGTGTTGAAATAACCACCGATTTTCCTCCTCCCCCATTTTTTGCAAGATAGCTAAAACTGCACAGGATATTTATAATGCTGTGCACTCTGGGTTAGAAAGTATTCGTTTAGTTTTTTGGCAATTTTCTTATAGGGGACAGCTGCTGTGCTACAACGTCGGTCAGAAAATGAAGAGTTTGTTGAAGTGGGAAGATTGGGACCTTCTGATTATTTTGGTATGTTGGGTTCCCTCATGTTAAATATGCACTGTAATTTCTTAGTGCTCTGTGAAGCATTGTAGCGTTTCATAATTTTGCCTTTTCTTAATTTCATATATTTTTATTAGTGCATTTTAATTATGCAGAATAATGGGTTTTATTACATGGCATTTTCATTGCATGCCCATAGTTTGAATATGCCCTCAGGTCCACCTTCTGTCTTTCCCCTGGTCCTCTTCTTCCTTAGTCGTCTCCCTTGTACTTTATACCATCTTGCTTTTTTCTCCAGATCATGTATGTAAGAGAAAACGTATTTAGACTTATTTATGAATTTTATATTTATATTTTAATTGCTTTCTTAGTTTGATCCCTACTGTTAATAATTGAGTTGCTGGCGTTAATGTCTTATGTATTAGTCGATGCTTGTGTCTGTTTTTTGAAACAGGATTTTGTGTGGTCCGGGCTGGCCCTGGACTGTCTGTGTCGGTCAGGCTGGCCCTGAATTTGTGTCCTGCCTTAGCTTCTGAAGAGCTGGGGTCACAGGTGTGTGGTGCCACACCTGGCTTTGATAAGTTGTTTTTTTTTTAAAGTGCCTGTACTTGTGGCCTGTACGAAGTTATGTGGGAAACAAGCCTTTGTTATTTTCTCAAAAATGCAGCTTTGTAAGCAAATGTTTCCTGTGGGAGGGGTTGGCCTGCTCTTACTCGTCTCCTTTCTCTTGTCCAGGTGAAATTGCACTGCTGATGAATCGTCCTCGTGCTGCCACTGTGGTTTCACGTGGGACCTTGAAGTGCGTTAAGCTGGACCGGCCTCGTTTTGAACGTGTCCTTGGCCCGTGCTCAGATATCCTCAAACGAAACATCCAACAGTACAACAGTTTCGTGTCTCTGTCTGTCTGAAATGTGCCTCCTGTGCCTCCCTCTTCTCCCCTAGTCCATGCTTCACTTTGCAGCTGCTTTGTTTTCTCTACTTGCAGCGCCAAGTGGCCACTGGCATTATAGCTTCTTGTCTCTTTATATTATTAAAAGTTGCTTTTATTGCACCGTTTTTAATTTGGAGCATTAAGTAAATGCTCGTACACAAATAAATATAAGAGTTCTGTGGACTTTGCTGTTACTGCTTCTCTCTGTGCAGTGTTAGTGTTCAGCTGGGCAGTGAGTGCCATGCCTTTTGGTGAGGGTGGTTCCCAGCACCAGTGAATTACCATAGAGTAATGATGAAACAGTTCAAGAGTTTTTGTGATATAATTTCCAGTTATAAGCATATTTAGACTGTGGCCATATATGCTGTACTTCTGTATAGAATAAATGATTTCTCATTAAGCTCCAAGATTAGGAAAAATGGATATAGAAAATCTTAGTATAGTAGAAAGACATATGCTTGTAATTAAACTAGTTTAAGGGTGGAAAAATGCCCATTTTTGCAAATTATCAGCTGGATATGATTGTTTCAGCCCCCTTCAACCTGAATTTTCATTTGCCATGGTATTTTTGCCTGATTTGTCTGTCTTGTTATTAATGTTTCCTCTCTAATTCTGCAATATTTTTATGTATGCCTGTCTACATCTGCCTTTTAAGTTTGAAACTGAGTCATAGACTACAGATATTGGGCTATGGTTTAACTACATCTGCCTCAGCCCACAGATTCTGATTAGACTTTTATCCAGCTAGTGCCAAATACTGATGATAAGATGCTAAACTGAGAATAAGAATTTGAGGTCTGCATTCTTGGTTGTTGTGTGTGTCCTTCAGTCAACTCCAGTGTCATCTCCTTTGCTGAGTAAACTCTGATTCCAGGAGACTGGATTTGCTGAGTGTATACAGATGGAAAAAGTGGGCAGGGATACAGCTCAGTGGCACAGTGCCTGCCTGGCAAGTGTGAGGTCCTGAGTTCGATTTCCGGTACTAGAAAAAAAAGTTTTCAGATCAAACACACATCATACAGAAAAATGGAGGTTATGTTGCTAAAGGCAGGAACCTGGTAGATAGTTTTGGCAAATTTTCCCCCATTAACTTCATTGCAGTGTGAGAGTTGGAAAGTAGTGTTTATACTTGGGTTTAGCCTTTTTCTCCTTTTTTTATGTCAAGTAGAATTTTTGGTGGGGTAGAGGTAGGTAGAATGTGTTTGTGTGTGGTCTAAAAGCCCATTCTGCTGAAAGTCTGGCTTTCCTGTCCAGTCTGTTTTCCTCTGGAAATTTTATTCTTTTTTTAAGTAAACTTGTGTTTTAAGTCTTAACTGTATTTCAGTATTTTCCAGCCTTATGTGTTACATTATTCCAATAATACCAATGATTTATTTTTATTATTGTTATTTTTTAAACAAAATTTCACGGTTCCATAATGTAGGCACTTTTATTTTCATTGTGTGAGATATATATATATATATATATAAAATGTAGGGTTATATTTGGGAATGACTGCAAGTATTTTCCACCTGTGTCCAATTGGTTCTGATTAATAATCCCCTCTCCTATCCTTTCCCAGGCAATTTAAATTGGCCAGGGTAGATTTTTTTCGGAGGTTTGAAAAGTTTGTAGGTTGTTACTAACTTGGAATAGAAATCTGAGACATTTTATTTACATTTTAGTGTGGAATAGAAAGCCACCTTGTTAAATTTTTTTAATTTTCAAAATTAAATGAGGCTTTTATGATCTGTACTTTGTGTTTGGCTACCTTTTTTATATTTAAAACATAAAAATAAAAGTCATGTTCATATCAGCTTAAAGCTTGAGTTGATCTTTGTTTAAATGCCAAAAATGTACTTAAATGGATTACGGTAGAACGCCATGAAATTACAGTTTCATATATGTGTATAATCATTGTCATGTGTATTTAGATACATATACTGCTTTCTAAATGAGATTTACTCAAACCATTTGGCTTGTTGTACTCCCTTTTGTAGTTTTTAATCATAGATATTTTAAGATAAGCCTAGACTTAACAATTACTACATTTAAAGCTTTATACTTGTGCAATCTAAGTATATGTGAGAAATCATGGTTGGCATAATTTGTCTTAGTTGATATTCAGGGCTTACAGAGTCATTATTTCTGGATTTGGTGAGTCATTTTATGAGATCTGCTTTAGAAAGTATAAATGGCCAGAGGACCATTTTGTATTGTTTCCTGGTTACCAGTCTGATTATACTGTGTGTGTTAATATATGCTGTTCTTTTTGTTATAGATTGTCTTAATAGTAGGTCAAGTAATAAAAGATTAAATAATTTAAATTCTTAAATGAATCAGTTTTTCTTCCCTTTTCTTCTTTTGATTTTCCTCCTTCCTTCCCCCCAAATCTGCTACTCTGGAGGGCAAGAATGAAAAGGGAAAGTGAATTATGGGATTCATAGTTTGAAAGAGTAATAATGCTTGTTTTCAATGCTTTCCAGTTCAGCTTGTCAAAGACTGATTTCTTAACCTTGTATGAAGGGTAGCAGACTTGGCTACCAAACCAAAGATTTCCTTTTTATTGAAGATAGGTTAGTTTTGTGGCCCTGGAAGTTTCTCAGATTTAATGGGGAAACATCATCTCTAGATGAGTATATTGCTGGTTTAAATATAAGATATGCATTAAGCTACTTAAAAATGCTTTTTAAATTTCACATGAATAAAGCCTTCTAGTGATTATTCTGTAGGTTTTCGAGCAGTGAAATGATGACGTTGACTCATTAGTATATTAATACTAATTGCTTCACAGGCAGTGGGTGCTAGAAGAACATTGTTTAATTTTTGCTGCTTCAGTGTCTGAACGTCTTGGCCAGATTCTGTAATCTCTTTCCTCAGCCGGCTGCAACTGAACCTTGAAAAATCACAACAGAGTGTAATTGAAGAAGGTTTATTGGGGCTGATTGTGTTCATTGTAGCTTAGTTCTCCGTCTCTCAGAACTGTGGCCCAGGTGGTCTCATTGTTTTGTTTGTTTAATACCTTCAGTGTTGACATTATAAAATTGAGGTAGTGTGATGTCAGGGTTTTTGGTTTGTTGCTTTTAAAATTCTGCTTCATCTCCAAAAAATTGGTGGACCCTTTTTGTACTTTTGTTAGGCCCAGTGTATTCTTAGTTGAGGTGAAAGCACGTGAAGGAAGAGTAAGTAAATAAGCCATTTAACTTGTTCCGTAAGGTATCTCTCGTAATAGTAACTAAAGACTGAGGTTATAGGAACTTAAAAGGTGTTATATTAAATCTCTGCGTTTTTGTGGGGATGGGATTTTAGTGAGGACAGTCACATTGTTGAGTACTAAAATATATAGCTAAAATTTGTTTCTTGACATGACTTCAGAACTGTGATGCGGCTGTACCTCAAACTGAAAGCACTGAATGAGTGTGATTTTTTTGTTTATGAAAAAGTTCCAATTTTGCTTAAGTAGTTTTGTGATTTTAAAAGTTGCCACTAGATGGAGAACTCTTAAAAATTATGTGTGTGATTCTTAAATCAGTTCCTTTTATTTATGTTTTCTGTCTTTGTAAATCTGTCTACTTGCTAGGATTTATTTGTAACCTGAAGTGACTACAATACTTAGAGTGCTTTGCTAGTCATTCAGTTTGTGAGTGACTACGGACTGAGCAGAGCACTTGGAGTTTCCAGTGCCTATTTTCCCAGCTGAGGTTGAACCAGAAGGATATTCAGTCTTCTTGTTTCAGCTATGAATAAGTGTCATTTTCTTGGTCTTTTTAGTGCCACATTATTATGATTATTTTTGTTAATGATTTCATTATTTAAAAGGCCCCCAAGTACAGGGATTCTGTGTTGACAAATGTTCCTACTTGCAGAAAAGCTGCGATGTCTTTATGTAGGAAGTATATGTATATTAAGATCATCTTCATTCATGAGTGAGTTAGTGCTGGGCCATGAGTGCAATGTCAAGGAATTGGCAGTATAAAATAAGGTATTATATAATACATAAAATTTTGTATCAGCGAGTTGGCAAAAATGAGCTAAGAAATTCCCAGAGACCTAACCCTGAATTTCCTGGGAGCAGTGATGCAGTGTTTACCAGTTCAGTGTCAGCGACAGTTTTATAGGACCTAAAAGTGTCTTCAGACTCAAATTGTTCTGATGTTTTGAGAAGACTACAAGCAGTTCCTCAGGTCCCTTTCCCCAGTAGTTCACATACCGTATTGTTCGCTGTTGGTGGCAATACGATGTTTTCCTTCACATAGAGTCAGGAGAATGTGTTTATTTCAAGAGAAGTTGAGCAATGCTTCAGAATGAACAAGTTGGAAGAACTTGGTCGTTCTAAGCATGGAATGTTTTCTGATATTTTTAACAAATGATTTTAATTTTGTTGTTGCTAATAATGGAATGTTGAAGACAACATGGTATATAGACACGACATGTCAAAGTCAAATTCAGTTCTGTTATGTGAAGTATAGCAAAATATTTATAGACCACTTAAAAGGTAGTTGGTGGTTACAGAGGTGGCTGGTTTTGAGATGGAGCTGTAATTTATCTTCATGAGGCTCTGTGTTTTGGAAGTCCCAAACTCTGTTGTGCTGGGATATTTTTTGCTCCTGTGTTACGGGGTGTGATTTGCTGGCTTCTCCACAGCATGGGGGAGGGGAAATGAAGTAAAAGAGACAGTTACTGAAGTGGGGCTCTGCGATGCAGTTGGGCTACCTTAGGTCAAGAAGTCTCAGGGATTAGCAAGTTTATGACTGGGCTGTACACGTGTGACTATCCCAGTGGGTGGCTCATTCATGCCACCTGATGTGACAGTCACACATGCGTGTACCATCAGTGCTTCAAGCTGGTAGGAACTTTGTTAAGAGGTAACTTTTGTCATTTTAAGCAAACATAACGTAAGTCATAAATTGAGTGTGATTGTGTTTGATTTTTGTATTACAGTGGAAAGAACACTTTGGAATGGGTCTAAACCATTAAAAAATAGTGGGATTTCAGTTAGCATTGGTAAGCCTCAGTTGTCTTCGTTGCCCATTGGAGGTAGGGTGGGTGTGTGTGTGTGTTTAGGTGGATTGGAAACGTGTGTGTTGACCGTATTGTGGGTAAAGCTCCCTGCACGTGGTAAACACTCGGTGTGAATGGTAGTGATGTTGTTACTAGGGAGAGACAAGGTTTAGGGTCCATGTCCTAGCCAGGTGGGATACCGGGATTTGGCTGACTTTGGACATTCTACAGAAGTAGTAGGTGATACTTCTAGTTCTTGACTTTTTTTTTCTCTTTAGTGACAGCTTTTTCATACTCCTCTCTCTCCTTTAGTGTTTGAGCGTTTGGTTTTATCAGAAAAGAAGTTACCTGATGAAATCGTTCTTTACCTGTTGACTAATCATTCCATGGAATGAATACATTGCTGTCATTGTAATTGTTGTCATTAATTATAGAATGAGATGCAAAGATTCCTGTTAGAAGAGTTTTAGATGTTGACAATATAGAGAGATGATAAGACGGGCACTCTCCACTATCCCTTAAGGGAAGGCTGGGAAACTTGATTTAGTCCTTTTTAATCTAGCACCAAGGGGAAGGTTGTACCTTTCCAGAAGGCCCCCTGCTCTTGTGGGTAGGTGGGTGACAATTCTGGGCTATCTGGGAAAAGGACTGCAGCTTATGGGATCTGGTAGGTACCAGTGTTTTTCTTGCTATGTGCTAAACTCATATATCTGATAGGCCCCACTCATGTTGTCCTGGCTTGAGAATTTCCCTTGTTTGTCCTCTCAAAATTTATCCTATTGTTACTAATTTTTGCCATACTTGATTTTTCAGTTGGTATTTAATATTCTTCAGATTCAAACACCCCTTTTTCTGATATTGTGAGCAAATTCCTATTTTATAACTACCTTGTATGACAGTGTTTCTCAGAAGTTACTGTAGGACTGATCAGTGGAGATTCTTGTACTCAGATTGGACCAGAGATGAGAACATAAGGAGAAAGTGTGAAGTCCTGAGTTGAACCAGTTTGGTCATTAACCATCTGCAGATTTTGAGTCTGCTTGAGGTATTCAAGAAGTTTTATTTGGACCAGGAGTTATCCTTTACTTGTAGATGACAAAAAGGATCTAGAGGACAGGCAGGTATTCACTTGATGTCTTTTTATTTGATTGTTAAACTCCTGGAAACAGGCCTTCCAGATCTTGCAAGCTTGAGCCATATCCAGATTTCCCAGAAGACAGTCTGTAGCCTCGATGGAAGCAGGGCTTTCTGGGAAGGTGAAGCCAGGGCAATTCACTATAGAAGCAGTGATCTTTAAACCGAGGGGTAAACATCAAACTGAGTGGATCCCATTTGATTCCAAACACACCCTGCCTCCTTCCTTCCTGAGCTGGTGATTCAGCCCCTGGGACTGTAAGGAGGAAGTGAGGGAGTGTTGGTCCACACTCTGGAGTCCACCCTGGCTCCGGGCGTCTGGTCTAAAACTGGACTCCTCAGTGCTTAGCTTGGCAGGTTAGCCTGGCCTGAGTCTAGGGCTGATGGTTGTCCCGGGCCATCAGCTATGACAGTGTGCTCTCCGCGGACCTCTATGCAGCCTTGCACTGTCCTGAGGATGATTTGGAGTCTCCGGTCCAGGGCCCGGAGGTGGGGTTCTGTGAGGATCGGGCTGAGCTGGTCTTCCAGCAGCGACTCCCGCATCACATCACTGAGTCTGTAGTCAGCCTGGGCCAGGAGCTGCAGGTGCAAAAGTGTTTTCTTTTTTATCCTAAAAAGGCAAAAGTCATAGGAACCAAATAAGCAGACATGTGGACACTTAACTAGCGGCTGTTTTGCCCTGTGCCCAAGAACAGCTCTTGCTGGTGGTGTCCTTAGAGCCTTCATGGCTGTTGTCATCTCAAGCACATTTTAATGAAACCATGTAAAATAAAAAAGGGAATGGATAACAGTGATGGGCTGTTCCCTAGTAGCTTTCTGACTGATAGCCTGCCAAACCATGTGACCTCTAGTAACTGTCACGTCACCCATGGTGGTGCTGGGCTGTATGCATTTGCTTTGACAGTAATATAACCGAAGTGCCAGCCAGGTGCGCTGTCACATCCCTTTAATCCAGCACTCAGGAGGCTGAGACAAGAGGATTGCCACCAGTTTGAGGCCAGCGTGGGCTATGTAGGGAGTCCCTGATTCACAAAGCCAACCCTCCCCCAACAAACCAGAAATGACAGGATTTTCAAGGCCATTTTAAACTCATGGGAAGTGAAGTGATCATCTGTCATCTTAAAAGTCAGCCTCCAAGTTGTTTTTGCTAACTTGTTTCTTTGTATCAGATTCTAAAATCAGGGACAGAAATGGGGTGAGATTATTGTGTTTAGGGTTTCCGATGCTTTTTATGCAGGAATCCAATTGGCCTTATTGTTTGGTTTCTGTCCTAAGTTGCTGCTGCTTATCCTCGGGATAGTGGAAGGAAGCAGGAAGGGAGATAGCTTTAAATTCACAGAAGACACTGATAGGAATGTTCTGTTCTGGCTTTTCCACTGGTAGCAAACGGGATGGTTTTGCTAGGTGTAAATCACGTATTTATAGTAACTCTGGATGCTGAGGAGGTGGACAGTTTCACGAGACCGGCAGAAACGCAGGAGAGATCTAGAAGTCAGTTAGATGTCCTCTGGAGAAGTGGCCAGGTGAATGAAGCAGAGCCTTTTCTTTTTTTAAACCGTTGTTTGCAATGTATGGTATTTGTTTTGGGGAACTGGTACATATTTTG
Source organism: Dolichotis patagonum (assembly GCA_004027295.1). Classification (NCBI taxonomy): domain Eukaryota; kingdom Metazoa; phylum Chordata; class Mammalia; order Rodentia; family Caviidae; genus Dolichotis; species Dolichotis patagonum. Next base: position 19,797 of record PVJX010009884.1, read on the forward strand.
ATGATTTTAAGTTCCCTCTTTCCTCCGTCCCTATTTCCGCCTCATGCTTGGCTTTTTATGTGACTCACACTTATGGGACTTATCAGGACTTTGCTCAGATGGTAATCAGATAATATCTGTGAGCTTTTATGAGTACTGGATAAAGCAGAGGTCTGATTAGTAATATCTAGGACCATCCAGCTCTGCAAAAGTGGGTCATTATCTGAGTGGGTTATGGATTAAAGTTAGCAGTTGAGAATTTTAAAAGATCAGATCGTAATGCATTTTATGCTGAAGGATGAGAAAGTGAGATACTGCTGGAGGAATTCTGATAGTTGTGTAACAAACGAGGCAGTTCGTGCCGTTCTGCCTACCCGCATCCTAGGCCATTGAATACCAGAATGTGATTGCAAGCAGAATGCTCTTGGCCTCGTTGTGCACCCTCTGCCTGAAAACTTACATGCAGCACTGAGCGAGAGGTGCAAGGATGGAGATTTCATCATGGGAATGTCGTCCAAACCTAAGAGAAAAAACAGTTTTCATCGAGCAACATCTTTCTCATTCCCTTAATGCTTTCTCTCTTTTCTGTGTCAAGTTTTTTGGAGTCATTGGTTGGAATAAAATTCTCAGGGACCATGACCATGGCTGCTGCCTTTCCTAGCACCTTATCTTCAGTCAGGTCACAGAAGCCTCTTGGTTAGTAACCAAGCAGTTGCTCCTTCACTCCCCAATTACAGAGAGCCACCAGTAAGGGTAAGCCGTGTTCTCTGCCCCCAGCCATGTACTGATTAAGAAAATTAGAGAAAACCCCAACCTATTTCACTAAAGGGCACAAGAGTGCTCTTGGGCTGGAGGAGAGTCAGGTATGCAGCAAAGATCAGGAGAAAAAAAGTAAACAGAAAAGTAGGACAAGACAGAGATGAGACATAACAGTGCAGACTGTCCTGCTTGGGGCCTGTGGTTCCCTCTGAGCAGCTGCATAGAGAAGCACGGCTGGAGAGGGGACAGCGGGGACCCGAGAATTGTCACTTACCCCCTGGCATTGTCAAGGTGAATAAGGAACCCATCATCCCCGAATTTGGTAAACATCTCATAATGGTGACGATCCATATTTCCTGTGAAGGAGGGGCGAGATGAGAGTCAGTAGGCTAGGAGGGCGAAAGCTCCTGATTTCAGAGCCCCCCAGGGAATGGAGGCCTGCCAGCAGTCCAGAGTGGGGTGCCTAAACTTGGCCGCGGCCACATTTCCAAGTCTCCCACTCTTTCCCCTACCTCTACCTCGGCCAGGGATTCTCATACGGAGAAATGTGCCCTTGTGGCTTGTAATACCGATGTTGGCTGTTGGGTGCTGACACCCTCACCTGAGAGACGGCAGACACAGGCTGCCTTTCTGAAGAGTGGCAATGAGCCATCTCTGTTTAGCTCTAAGCATGTGGGTACTGGCCAGCTTTGGGATTATGTTTCCCTCCCTACCCTTTCCTGGTGCCTTCCCTGTGGCCCTTCCACTGTTAGGATTTGTTCATTGCGTACTTTCTCACCTTTCTGCCTGGCTTCCTTCACTGGGTGAAGGGAACATGTGATTTTAAAGCTGCTTGTGCTTATGGTAGGTGATGGGCCTACCTCACCAGTGACGGTCCCTTCAGCTCCTCCCAGTACTGTGGGGACGGGAATGTGTTTACTTTTGTCTGGTTGGGGCTCCACTCCTGTGTGGGGGAGGTACAGGAGGTTCACTGCTGCACCAGGCTGTCACTGTGTGCCAGGCCTGGGGACCTACCTGTCAAGAAGTCGAAGATGGCCATGTCTATGATGTTGAGGAGCCGGTTGCCGCTATTGTATGGGTAGATCTGTTTCACTGTGTCACAGTAGAAGGGGTTGATCTCCCACCTGAGGGCGAGAAGAAGGGCTGGGGCTGGAACAGCCGAGAGGGCAAGGTGTGGGGCCCTCCCTGTGCCTTCCCTGCTCTCACAGCCCTGCCTTGCTAGCCCTACCCTGAGTTGGTGACAGCTTCTCAGGATGCCTGTGGTAGCCAAGGACACAAGTCAGCAGAGTCCATGCCCATGGTGAGAGGTTCTGAAACTGCCGCGCAGGGCGCTGGGCGAGGGCCAGGGCAGGATGGGGGAGGCCGGTGCTGTTTCTGTCCTGCTTCCTTCTCTCCTCTTACCCCGGGCCTCCTGTACCCTTACGTTATCCCTCACCCCCACAGGGTGTTCTCTCATTTCATTCAGATGTTCCTCCCCTGCAGTGTATCTCTTCCCCCTAAGGCCTCACAGCTTGTCATGTCCCTCAGAAAAACGCCCCACTTCCTTGTGTTTCTGCTGTGGTGGAGATGGACAGTGGACCTGATCACTCCAGCTAACTGTCCTGGGTGCCTAGGCCCTGGGAACACAGCCAGTAGGTCCTCGGCCTCTTAGGCCTTGCTCAGGGCACCCTGTGCTCCTCCCACAGCTCTGTGTGCTTCTCTGCTACGGAAAACTTTGCTGTGTGTATTCATAATCTGGGCGTTCGTCTTTCATTCCCACTAGACCCAGGAGCTTCCTCAAAAGAGAACTGGTGCCTTTTATTTCTATGTCTCCTGCACCTAATGGGGTTTCAGTAACCAAAGAAATGCGCTAAAAGGAAAGAATGGATCCAGTCCAGCGGATCCCAGCATTATATGAAGTGAGACAGGCAGTTTTCGGGGGCCCAACTAAGGCCTCTCAAGGACTGGCTCGCAGGTCCATCAGCATGGCATTGTGGCCAGGGTGCCAACTCACTCCTCTTTTCCTGCCAGCGAGTAGGAGCGGATCCAGGGGCTGGGCACAGACAGCCTGGGGGCCAGATTGAGAGAGGGCAGGAAGGCAGAGAGGGAGCCCTCCAGTAGATGTGGGTTGCCACAGACGGCGTACTCGGTCTTGCACATATACGGACACTTGGCAAAGAAGCACACGTTGCTGGCTGGAGGATGAAGGAGGAGAGAGAAGCACATGGTGAGGCAGTGTGCCCATTGTCACATTCAGCAGTGGGCTGACCTCCTGCCACTAGCACATGCATTATCAGGGTGACGGAGGCTATCATCTGGCTCCTGGGTCTGTGGGGGCAGAAAGACAAGTAGCCAGATTTGAACATAACAGTGTAATATTTTCTGTAACAGAGACACACAAGGAATGGCTTCGAGGCTTGCCATCTTTCTACCCAAGAAATTCTTTAGGATTGGGATAGGGAACCCTGAACTCCCAGTTTGGGAAAATGCAGTAGGGAACCTTGCTATTTCCAGACGTGGGCACGAGGGAGTACTGCTAAGCTAAGCATCCTAAGTACCAATTTTCGAGTGTCTCACAGCAGAGAAACTTTGGCACCCAGTTTCTTTGCATCTTATCCACAGGATTTGAATATTCTTCATTACCATGGGTGGGTGGGATAGTGTCTGGTTCCAGGGAGGTCAGTACTGTACATTCAGTGCCCACACAGGCTGGTATGGCTCTCACACACACCTTTCCCCATCCAGAGTTCATCCTGTGTCATGCTGAAACAGACCAAGATAGAAGTGTCTGATGGCAGCATCTGCCATCCCGGGAACTAATGCCGTGTGCAGGGGGTCAGACTACTGCCGAAGGTGACAATGTGTACATTGCCTCACCATGTACTTACACTAAAAATACGGCTCTGGCTTGTACTCTACCTGGAGATACAAAGAAAACACTCTGCAAGATTTCATTCTTGGTAACCTCTAGGATTTCCTTAGTGACATTCACAAGCCTTCCCACTGTTGGTGGCACCCTTCGGAAGTCAAGAATCCTGAAAGAGAGAGAGCTCTGTCAGAAGGAGGCTAGTCAGGAAGCAGGGAGAGGTTCTGTCACAGGAGACATGGCTGGTGCTCCTGCTACACCCAAAAAGGGGCCGCTGAGGGCATCTTTGCAAGGGCAGAGCTGCTCATGTCCAGGGCAGACCCCAGGCTGAAGGGGCACAGAAGCCCCTTAGTCCATCAAACCTGTGCAGACCTTCCCACCATCCAGGCTGTTCTTGGTCAGCACTTCTCAGACAAATGTGCTGAAGAGCCACCTGGGATCTCGTTCTGACTTAGGGTAAGGCTGAGAGTCTGCATTTCTAAAAAGTGTTCGGTGTCCATGATAGGAACCCACAGACCACACTTCCACTAGCAGTGAATGAGCAAATACGAGGAACCTGGGAGTTTAGGGTGTGCTGTCCCCTCCCTCATATTGTCAGTTAAGACTCCTTGTGTAAATAGAGTTGGACAGTTTCACATTTTTAGATCAGGAGAGTAGAGCCAAGGGCAGTGTCACAGCTGAGGTGGCAACGTGAGCATTGTGACGGTTAACTTCCCTTAAAAATGTTCATTTCATTACATTAGAAGACCTTGTATTTTTTTAATCTATAAGGTTGCAGGGGGAATTTGAAGGCATCACACTGAGCTTTGGAAAAGATGAAAAGCCAGAAGGAACAAGTGCTGGGAATGCTTCCACCTGAGAGGGTCTGTCCAGTGCCCCCTCCTGGGGGATCGGCCCGTATAGCTGACACTGTGTCCTGTGGGGCCGGACCCACCTGTCCAGATGGAAAGCTGCGATCTCAGCATTGTGTCTCTGAAAGTCAATGAAATAGAAGAAGTCTGCGGGTGTCTCCTCGTCTCGCTGCTGTCTGGAAGGAAGGAAGGAGTCACGCCCTGGACTCAGACTTCAGCTGTGAGCCTGAGAAGAGAACTGAAGGGCAGGGCCAGCAAGGAAGAGAAACATGCTTTTATGCTTTTCATGTATACATAGGATGGCAAATCAGGAATGGCTCTCGGCTTCCTAGGCTACGAAGAGTCGTGCAAAGTAGAGAAATCAGGTTTCCTGCAAGACATTGTGCTTTGAACACCACTTCAAATCTCCTCCTTCAGTTTTAGGGACAGTGGCTGATTCTTTCAAAAACCTAAAAGTTTTGAGGAGTGAAATACAGACTTGCTTTTGAAGATATAAGCACAGGGGAGAGGATTGGCTAGCAGAACCAGAGCCCTTGCAGATTTAGATGCTCAGAGATGAGAATGGTGAGTGTAAGCCAGAACTTGGTACTGAGAAGTACCCCGGATGTGAAGTTGAGCACAACTGAGGTTTGAACTGGAAAGTTCTGGGTCTTTAGATAGTTTGGGAGAAACCTGGGAACTAAGGTGAGTGGTAAGAGTGGGCCCAGCCAGAGGGATGAGGGAGGCTGGTGTAGAAGGTATTGATTTACATACACTTAAAAATACTAATGGATTCCTGAAAAGCACGGGCCAGCCTGAGTGTGATGGGCTGGCTGGGTCTGCAGGTTCGGGAAAGCGCCTCCTCATCCTTAAGGCATCATAGGGTGACTTTCGACCTCTAGAATGACTTCGCCTTGATAATAAACATGACAGAATGGTGATGTTTGAGTAATTTTGTAATCCACAGTCTGGAACTGTTACGAAGGCTGCTAAAGCAACATAGTTAAAGATAACGTGGCAGAGAGCTGTAAGCAGCGCCCCCAGCTGAAATGATAACGTGCACTTCGCCAAGAAAACAAGCTCGCCCTGAAAACCATGGCAAGGTGCTGCCCACAGTAGAGACTGTATTTCAGCAGGTGCAGACACACGTCTAGTGTGGCCTCTGCCTGGTCTGCACCCACGTCCCTTTAACATCAGCAAATTCTGTGCCAGCAGTGATTGTCTCTGTTCCCATCGTGTTTTAATTCCTGAATTAAACATAAGGACACTCAATCTCAGTACCATTTGGGTTTGCTAAAATGTCGTGTCTTTATTGTATGGCGTATGAAGAAGTGGTTTTAAGTGGCTTCTCATTTTGGGAAGCACATACATAGAGTGAATCCTGCAGCACGTTTGAAACCATCCTGCTTATGTTTAGCATGTACATGTAGTATCTGAAGATAAATTTCTACTTTCCCTCTATAATAGGGAACAAATGCTTTTTCACTTTATAGAAAAAATGATAAGATTTTTTAAAAAAGAAATAAATTTTAAAATGATAAATGGTATTTGAATTTTGGGCTCAGTATTATAAAATTGTAGATGAAACTAGATTATAGCATAATAGGTGGTGAGTGCTTTTGCATTACATTTGGGGAGTGGGATGGGAGAACTGGTTCATTTGAACAGTTTTTGTATTAGGTTTTAACTGACTGGGCAGAGCAGGGCTTTCAGGCTGCTCCTTGGGTTCCTGCATTTTACTGCAAACATGCCTTGCTGATCCATGAAAAGTGAAAGTGGAGCTCACCTGCTCCGTATTACCATCTGGTTTGTATGATTTAGAGACGTGTTTATGTGCCATAGATGGCTTTTGCTCTAGAGTGGAATTTATGGGTCTAGTGATTTGTGGTGAATATGCAGATTTATCATGACATTTTTGCTTAATGTCTCATTCCTACATCAGTATTTCTTGTGCTGCCTTTAACTGGTGCTCTCTTGTGAATACTCAATAAACGTGCATGACTAAATGTGACAGTAATTTAGGACTCCATATTGCCAGAAACTTGCTGGTGACTCTCATGTTCAACTGGGCATAGTATCAAAGCGGGGCTGGTAGGTGGTTTGGTGTGAAGGTCCTGAGTTCAATCCCCACTACCACACATGAAAAAGCAAAACCCACACACTCAGGTGCTGGGGCAAACAAAGAGAATCACTTGGTCCCAGGTGTTCAAGCCCAGTTGGGCAATATAACCTCCTCTCTTTAAAATAAAATAAATTAGTTTGTTGATTTTAATTGAATAAATATAAGAGGTGAAGACACCATCTCAAGACTGTCCCTCAGAGAAATAGGCTTTGTATATTCAAGTTCTCATTTTGTTTTTCAAAAGATGGAACTCTTCTTAATTACATTATTTTGGTGGAGATGGATTAACCTGAAGCGATCTCCCTCAGTGTTGGCTTTATTGTTTGATGAAACTGATGAAAACAAGTTGGTGGTGGTGAAAGGAGTGGGGAATGGGGCACAGTCTTATTGTTGGTTTAACACTGGCTCCAAGTCTGATGATGACGATATTTTGGCCAGTGGAATGTGTGCCTATGGGAAAGGATATTTGTAAATTTATGTTGTTTTATAGGATGGGACTTAAAACTCAATGAATGTAAGTGGAAATTCAGTTGTTTCCTGTACATCTTTGAAAAATTATTTACCTGAAGACATTTTAGAGGAACACATGATTCTGGTGGCGGGAGCCCTCTCGTGGTTATCTCGCTCATGCAAGTCATCCATTGGGGGACATTCCAGTGGGCTAAGGTGGGGACACCTACTTCGAGGGGGCCTAAATCTGGTTTTCTGACACTTTTGAGTCCCAGAAAACCACACACACATCGAGCTCTGTCTATACCCTAAGACACTGTTTCACCCATAGATGTGTACTACAACATTCAGAGGTAGGTAAGTTGCTATTGTTACAAATAAAATATAATTAATGTAGCCTGTGATTGATGTTGCCTTTGTTCATTGTCTAATTTTTCAAAACAAGTGCTGTCAGATAGAGGTATGCAAACTTGTTGACATCAAAAAGGGAGTGTGCTGTATGTGGTGGTGCACTCCTGTAATCAGTACTCAGGATGCCGAGGCAGGAAGATTGCTGTGAGTTTGAGGCCAGCCTGGACTATGTAGAGAGTTCAGGGCCAGCTTGAACTACAAAGCAAGACCCTGTCTCAAAAAACACAAACAAACAAAAGAATTCTAAGCCTGGAAGAGTGGCATCTATGGTAGTGGGAAAGTGTAAACTGATGACAGTCACATGCCTGGCTTTAAATTTGGGTCCACTGTTTGCAGCTGTGACATTGGGAAGAGCTGGCCCTTCAGTGCCTCAGGGCCCTCACCTCAGTGGGGACAGTCCAGTGGCACTTGGCTCATCAGATTGGAATGATCCAAAGACGACGTAGATGTAGAGTATGTGGCATGGGTGCTAATAAAGGACAAGGGTAAGCTCTGCTTTCACCATGATACGAAAAACAGCTGTGTGCTCGGCGCGGAATGTCTTACGCGGAGTCTCCCAAGTGACTGGCTGAAGACGCGGGGCCATGCTTGTTACTTTTTGGTCAAAGCTCCCCAGGGCTGCCGCACTCTGGTGACGAGGAGGGCGTCTCTTACCTCATGGGTTTGAACATGGCCTTCCCAAAGTCTGAGAACCTCAACACCAGCTTCAGGTGGACCCCACTGGGCTTCACAACTGGGAAGGCGAAGGGGGTGTTAATGGTGCTTCTGTCATTCCATAAATGCAGCTGATTTCTTCTCTTTCCTCGCATTTATCAGACCCTAAGATCTAAGATTTGCTTCCCAAAGCAGGGCGAACTCCGTGCTGTCAGGCCATGGGGGGTGTGTCAGGGGCTCAGTACCTCTTCTGCCAGTCTGGGGAAGGGCAAACGATATATTGGGATCCCCAAACAGAGGGAGTGGAAAACCCCAAAGAATGTTTTGTACTGCAAAGAACCCAGCCTTTCCTCTTTGTGTTTCAATTGCAACCTTATACATTCCGATTCTGTCACATGATCTATTAGACATGTTTAACGACACCACTTCTTATCGAGGACTCTGCACCTGGGCTGGGATGACCTCAGGGACAGTGGGTGCTGCCTCCTTCAGTTTGCCCCCTGCTCTCCCCCCATCTTGCTTCACTTCTCCAGCCCTGTTGAGGCCCTCGAGGGTCAGGACAGTGCTGGGTTCTACAGAATGGCAAGTGGCAGATGCTGAATTAAGGGGAAGGGAAGCCTAGGGCTTCCACCCCACATGGCATGTAGACAGTTTTGGTGTCTGTGCAGCATGTGGAGGTAAATGCATAACTGGTCTGAGGCTTTAGTATCAGTTTTTTTTGTTGTTTTTGGTTTGTTTTTTTGGAGGTGCTGGGGATTGAACCCCAGGCCTTATTCATGCAAGGCAAACATTGCACTGCTGAGCTGCATTCTCAGCCCCTTTTTTTTCCTTTTTTATTTCATTTTCAGGCAGGATCTTGGTAAATCATCCAGGCTACCTCAAATTTGAAAGCATCTGCCTCAACCACCTGTGTAGCTGGGACTACAGATGACTACTTCATTCCTGGCAGGCCTTTTATAGTGATAAAAATTATTAATAGTAATAATATTATTATTGATTATTTAATAATAATTGAGATTTTTGACTCTGTTGATGACTTAGCTCTTGTGGCCCACAACCTTGGCTGCGTTAGAGTCACCTGGTGCCATTTAAACATGCTGACTTCTGGGCCTCACCTCTGTCTCTGAACCTAGTCTGGAGGTGGAGACCTAGGGCACTCTGAACTTTTAACCTTCAACACATCACTTTTTAGAGCTTTCTAGGTGGTTCTAACATGTCCCCAGTATCCACACCACTGTCTTGTATGATTGTACTGCAGTAACTTGAGGCGTTTTAGGAATTTACATTTTGATTTGGAAAAATCAGTGGAGACAGATTCTGCATTTCTAACCAATGATGCCAATGGTGCTTTCTCTGGACCACATTTTGACCAGTATGATCCTACACAGAATTCCTCTTCCATGCCTTTTCTTTCTGTGGGTCGGTGGGGAGAAGTTCCAGGTTTCAGAGATTCCCCCGCTGGAGTGGATCGGGGGTTCATGTGGCTATGTGGTGAGAGAGCTAGATGGATGTGGGGCGAAGGCACTTACTCTGGGTGCAGTCACACGCCCCCAGCAAGGCTTTCTCATCCTGACTGTAATCTGAAAGGAAGAGAAGGCCATGAGAACTCGCAACCATGTGCCATGAACAGCCGAGCACATACGGGCCCTTGGGTCTAGTGCAGACAGCAGCAGGGGTGGCTGTGGTATAACCTGTGGGTCTCAGCCTTGACCCTTCAGGAAAGTATCTCCCAGAGCCCAGGGGCTGCAGTCTTCCTGCTGCCCGGCTCCAGTCCCCTCAGTGGACATGCCAGCCACACCTGCAGGGAGGCACACTCTAATCATGTCTCTGCTGATAATTCCGTGTAGTGTCTGAGAGTACAGGCTTGCGGTCAGCAGATCTGTGTTTGAATCCTATCTCCATCTCTGGGATTACCATGTTACCTCTGTAAGCCTCAATTTTTCCACTTGTAAAATGGCAATCATAACATCCATGCCAGAACTGTTTAAGAGGGAGCACATGGCTCAGTTCAAAAGAAACAATAAATAGTAGCAGTCATCTTCCTTTTAGGATCCTTGGGCCTCAGTTATGGGATTTTAATGAGATTAAAATTATAAGAGCGCTGTGAAAGGTAAGCTGTTTTTCTTCTTATTAATCTCTATCATGTGTCAGTGACCGCCCTGTGATGTTTAACCCAGGCATCCATCTGGCCTAGATGGGTCCACCCACCCTTCGGGGGGAAGTCAGCCCACCTGCGTGGTCCCTTGAACCTCACCAGCACTGATGGAGGGCAAGTGCCTCATGTCGTGGAGGAGCTTACTGACGGTGGAACTGGACCGGGAGTACAGCCCCTGGCGACTGATTCCCAGGTGAAACTGGACCCAGCTGGCATCAAATTGGAGTTGCAGTGGGGGTTCCAGGGAGGTGAGGTTCAACTGTTCTCTGTAGATCTTGTGTCGTCTGAAAGAGCAGAAGAGCGTGCTTAATTTGGAGGAACAAAAATGCCAAGACTTACCAGGAAGCTCCACTCATTTACCAAGGGCACCAAGCACCTGATAAAGGTCAGGCCCCATGCTGTGCTGAGGGCATTATGGGAAGCGCAGTGGCCTTGGTCCCACCTTGCCCTTGGCCTGCTAACCATCTAGTGAGAGAAATAGGCAGTATGTACACAAATGCACGAACATTGAATTATAAACCATGACACATCCCGCGATGGAAAAGAGCGGATTTATGAGTAGAATTAGAGTTCTTGCATGATGTGGGACCTCAGGGAGAGACCCCGAAGCTCACTGTGCACTTTCCCATTAAAACGCCGTGTCTTGCATCTCCTAACACTTTGTGTCCTAAGGACTCCTGTCCCAAGGAGGTGGGGGAGAAGGTCATAGGTGAGAATAATGGCGGGGGAGGGTCCAGCAAGGGGGTGGAAGCTGAGTTAGGTGACTCAATACATTATGAAGGGAAAGAAGTATTAACTAGCCATTTGCTGACTCTCCTTGGTAGCCTTTCCTGCACAGGTAAAAGGAAACAAATTAAACCATGATGGCGTTGCTATTTAGATGTTTAGAATTTAGTTTGGGAGAAAAGTTGTATGTCTCTGAAGTAACTGGAGCAAAACAGAAGGTCTGTCTCCAAATACCCCTACACTGGGGGGCTAGGGCTTCAGCGTTATGAATAGAGGGGCAAATATTCAGTCCATGCCAATATGTACTTTAATTCTCCTCTCCTAGCTCATCTGCCAAGAACACTCAGGATGCAAACATACTTGAACAGCTATTGAGTTTTGCTGTTTTAGAACTGGGTGAGAATATTTCTCCCTAAAATGGTAGTTTTGTTTTCAGACACTGAGCTACTCATGACCAGGTAAGAGTTTCTAGTTCCTTTTGTGAGCTGCGTATTAGAGCACTTCTTCCGCCGAGGAAGTTGTTTAAGAAACAATATTGGTAAAGAAACCAAAGGCTGCCTGTGAGACGCCTGTCTATATGCTTTCTTTACCTGCAAAATTGTAAAGAAAAGACATTGAAACAAGAGTCCATCATTGTTTTTTATGTTTAAGAAGGTAATTTCTCTAGATGTTTAAGAAACTTGGAGGAGGAAGTGACACATTTGGCTGCTATCAGAACTTCGAGCTGTCAAAGTGCAGTTCACCCTGAAAATCCGGGATCTCGTTACTTCTGGCCACTTCTTAACCCAAGAATTGTGACTCGAGTATGTGTTGCATGCCGCTTACTGTACTGTCCAATTCCACTCTCTGGATTCACTCTTCCTTCTGGAAAACACCACACAAGGGACGGGGTTTCAGTACTGCGTGTTTGATCAGATTTCTCACTGTGTACATTCTGACTATGAATCAGCCTTTGCAGTACTTGGACTTGGTTTCTTTGACAGCTAGTGTTCGGCAACTTGTTGATGTCGGACACTGGCCTCCAGGCCTGACCAGGAGCTTCTTGCATCTGTGTTGAATATCTGCTCTGTACTCCATTGGATCTCTACCCCTACCTTCATTCTTACATCTGAACCCATAGCCTATTGGATCTTCTGCAAGTCACCTCTCCACCCAGGACTAAGTCAGGCTACTTGCTTAGATTGGTTCAGATTTTTGAAGCTTTTCCATCCGATGAAGAATGAGTTCTTAAATTCCCACTGAGTTTCTAACCATAAATCTGCTCATGAATCTTGTTCTTTGTATTCTATTCTCATTGGCATCTAGGACCATGTGCCATCCTTGAATCTAACTCAATACTAGCTATATCCCACCTATGCCTTTTCCTTCTGTTTATCCTTGGTATTAGGTCTTTCCTTTCAGATTCTACCCCTAGGACCACTTCTAAAAAGATAGTTCCATTGGCCCAGTACTTGTGCATTTGCATCTCCTGATGAGTCTTCTTGAGACTCCTGTTTCTTCTTCTCTTTTAACCTGTCACTTCGTATTTTCTATCACTTGATTTTGATTCAAAAGATAAGCACCTGGAAAGAAAAACCTGGTGAATCTGAATTTCAAACTGACTTTCAGTATCATGGTTGAGAGCAAGCACAGCTGTACCAGGTAGAAGAGATTGTAACAGGAGATTTGGACTAATGAGGTAGTTATAAAGGAAGCTACGAGGTCACTGTCTTTACACTAGAGCAGCTGTAGGGAAGGGGCCTCCCATGTGTGGCTCACTCAGTCTGTCTAACTATATTAGCATTTTCCAGCAGTGAGCCAAAATTTTTTTTCTGTAGCTTCCATCAGCGGGTTTTGATTTTATGCCTAGAAATAAGCAGAACAAATTCCTTTCTTACATTATAGCCTTTAAAATATTTAAAGATAGTTATCATGTGACCTTGGCATCTTCCCATCTCCAGGTTAAATTCCTTTTGCCACCCTTCGTAAGCCAGGAATTTGAATCCATTTTTTCCTTTTAATTCCCATGAGTTTTTATTTTTTAGTATGAGAGATTGCTCTAGTTTATTGAAAGGCTTGTCTGCCCCTAGTGACATCACATTCATATCATCTGTTAATGTGTCTAGTGACATTCACTGAATTTTAAAATTTTAAGATAATCCCACCTTTCAAACCAAAACCAAAAAATCAAAAAGCCTGATGTGACCATGATGTATTATCTTCCTTGTGTCATTGTATTCTTTTAGATACAATGTATGTGAACTTTCTCTGACCTACACTTCTTTTTATATTATTTTGGGACTGTGTAGTCCAGGCTGGCCTCAAACTTGCCATCCTCTTGCCTTGGCCTCCAGAATATCTGGAGTTATAGGTGTGCATTGTCATGCCCAGGTTAAATTCTTTTGGAAGATCACATCTAAGTTGATGTGAGAGATATTCTTATGGTTTCCTCATTTTATAGTTTTCTTGTGTATTTTCAGGGTGTATTTTCTGCCCTGTGCTGTATCCATTTTCTTCTGGTCTGATAAAGTGTGTTGGACATTTTTTTTCTTTTTCTAGCTGGAGGAATAGCGTGTCACCTTGGGATATGTGTCTTTATTGTGCTTCCTGGAAAAACAATTTCAGTTAAGGTCAGTATGTTTAATACACAGGAGATAATTCAAATTTTCTGTTCATTTTTTACATTCACTTAAATCTGTCTGTTTGGAGATTGTGTCCATTTTACCTGTGTCTTCTTTTTAAAAATTATTATTTATGTTTATTATACATAATGACTGTGGATATTTGGCACATATGACACACCTTAATAACTTTTTTATATTCCCTTTCTCTCCCACCCTCTTCTCTGTCTCTTGGTCCCCTTCCCATTTGTAGTAGATCTGTCTTTCTGTTTCCTTTTACCTTTTGTTTTTCTCTGTATACTTTAGGTTTCTGATATGAGAGAAATCATACAGTATTTAAGCTTGTGTGTCTGATTTATTTCACTTAACATGTTTTCAAGGTACACTGTCCTACAAATAACTCAAGTTTATCCTTTGTAGCAAAATGGTATTTCATTGTGTATAATGCCGTATTTTCTATCTGTTTGTCTGTTGATGGACATGTAGGCTGTGTCCAAGACACAGATATTATGCATTTCACTGCTAACACAGATATGTATGTATAGCTGTAGCATGATGTCTTTACCTGTTTTAGGAAGGTATCTTGAAGGGGAATAACTGGGCAAAATGGAATTTCTGGTTTCTTTTCAGATTGAATAAATCTTGTACCTTTTGAATTCCTTTTGATCTTAGTTTTTGCAGTGGGCTGAATGCTTATACCCCCACAAATTCTTAGGTTGAAATCGTAACCCCCAGAAAGATGGTATTAGGAGTCTCACTGGTGGGGATGAGGAGAATTCACAAAGACAAGAAACCATTAGAAAGTTCTGACAGAGCTTTGTTGGCTTTGTAGATGGACTGAGCCAAGTACCAGGGCCAGTGAAGTGCCCTCAGGAGCTGAGAATGCTCCTGGCTAATGACCAGCAAGGAAATGGGTGCATCCATCCTAAAACTGCAAGGAAATGAATCCTGTCAACAATGGGAGTGAGCATGAAAGAGGGCCTCACACTTCCAGATGAAAATGTGATCCCTTCAGTTCAGTTCTTGTGAGACCTGGCAGAGAATGACCCAAGCCACCCTGGACTGCAGACCTAGAGAGCAGATGGCATACTGCATTAGATGTCCTAAGTCTGTGGTCTGCTTGTACGTAGTAGGCAAAACCGATACATAGCACAAAAAGAACCTAAAAGGCCAAATGCTTTTATTTTAAACACACTTAAAAACCACACCCTGAGCAAAAGCTTTTTCTTCAATGTGGAAAAACTACTCGTGTAAGTTTCAGAGTATTACACTGTCATTGGAGTGGTTAACCCACTTCTGAATAGAATTTATAATCTATTCAAGAGAGATGGAGGCTGCAGAACGATGGTGGGGAGCAGACTGCTTGAATTACCTGCCTAAAGGTGTCAGGTAGGCAGCATACAGGGACAAAGACCGCAGGCTGAAGACAGGAAGGAAGGGAGAGGAGAATGTCAAACTGGAGCGTAGCTATACTACCCAGTGGAACTTCGAGAGTTTTTTCTTTTAGAGATAAGCAGCTTCTCCAAACTTCCTCCGCTGCTGAACACAAACCAACACTCCTCAGCCAAAAAGAAGTGACAGAATGTGTAGATACTGGCCCCACCCCGAGGAGGCCAGGATCTCGTTTCATGTCCTGATGATATTCATTCAGTCATTTGCACACTCATTCATCAAATACTTGGCGACAGCTAGACACTGAACCAGCTTTTTTTCTCATGAAGCATTTTCCTGGGAAATCATTTATTCTGAGTTTTCAAGCAAAACCATAAATTCAAATTTGGATCAGAATTTGGACTCTGCTTTTTAAGAAACGTTGACTCAAATTTCAAAAGTATCCGATGTGGGGAAAACAACTATAGAACTTCCCAGTCAGGGTGTGTTTTGTGCCCTGTGCTGTTACAGCAGTTGTGGAGTAAGCAGTCATTGTGCAGTAATGTAAAGACACCCTCATTCTACAAGCCACTCTGGGGAAGGCACATAAACCAAGGGACAAGGCAAGCACGGGAACATTTGATTATTTTAAAACTTGGGTCTCGAACAGCAGTAGAAAAAAGATGGCTGGACCTTCTTTTCCATCAGGCCGAGCCAGGCTTCTACCCTACCCCACCCCCAAAGGTTGACAGCAGACTCCCCTTCCCACTGGGACAAAAATGCAACTTGTACTATCAGCATAATTATTTAAAGGGACCAATCTTAAAACTTTTTCAGATCTAGCCTGTTAGGAAAATCAAGGAAAAGGGCAAATGATTGACCAGGTTAAACCCTTACTTCATTAACATTTATTTTTATTTTAAAAATAGTTAGGCTCTAGTTCCCAAGGCTGCTTGGAAGTGGAAGCTATGTGACTGCTAAACTCTCTTGAGAATTGGCTGGAAAGAGCAGAAAGTCTTTGGCCGAGTTAGTCACCCAGAACCAAAGCAATCAGAATACGGGTTAGGAAGAAGGAGAAACAGTTCTGAGCTGAGCTGGAGTGTGGGAGAGGGATGGGGAGGAGATGGGGTTTGTGCTGGGGAGCTGATACCTGACGGGTTTTAGCTATCACCATTGGTGGGGAGGTAGCATCCAAATAAACACGTGAGTGGCAAACTGAGTAACTTCCGGACTAGGGCACATTGCTCCTAAGACATTCACTTTTACTGTTAGGTGGGGACACATGGCTCTCTGGTTTGTTATTTGGAGCTTGCCACATAGAGGCTCACAGTCTTCCTGGGATAGGGGACTGAAGGGAAGCGGAAAGCTGTTCCTGTGTCTGCTCTCCATTTTTGTTTTAATGGTAAAACTGGAGCTGTCAAAAAAAAATTAGAGCTGTCAAGAGTAATTGATTCCTGCAAAAACCTTGCTTGACTACTCTTTGTTTGTGGGTGAGCAACCAGGAAGGGGTGTTAGAGCTGTCTTGGACAGGTAGTTTGAAAGCAGCCATGGCTGGAATACAAAGTGTGATTAAAAGAATAGTATGTGTTAATATAACCGTTTTAGTACAGTAAAGGACGTTGACATGAATCCTCCTGTCTTTGTTACTTTTCTCACTATTGACACAAAATAACTGATGCCCAAATTAAGGACGAAAAGGTTTATTTAGCTCACAGTTTGTGGAGGTTTCAGTCCATAATCAGCTGGCTCCAAGGCAGGGTGGCATATGGCAACCATTCATGGCAGCATAGCAGCAGAAACAGTGAAAGCAACAAGAGAAAAAAGGGGGAAGCAAGCCGCTTTCCTTCTGTTATACTGTATGCAGGCTACCGGCCCAAAGGTGGTGTAGTCCTCAGACCACCAATCCCAGCACTAGACAAGGAATCATTCACAAACTCCTGGTTCAGCAACCTCAGAAAAGTCTGCCTCCTTAATGACCACATGAGGCTTTGGGGGCACATCCGGACACAAACCATAATACCCCCTCAGAGTACTCACCCTCTCTTTGAGCACAGTTATCCCATCATTTTCCACTTTCTGAAGTATCTCTGGTCATCGTCTTTCGTGAATCTTTGGTTGTGCTCAGTGTCCTGAATCAATTTAAAACATTTTCTCTCATGATCATTTTGACTTTAAGAGTCAAAGAAGAGAAGGAAGTCACATGGTACCAGATCTTGTGACTAAGGTGGGTGAGGACACACTAAGTTTTTCACAAGACTGCTTTTCCATTGTATGGTACTTGGCAACAACATTCACCATATTTTGATCATACCTTGTAAATACACTTATGAAAGAGGACTTACAGAACTGCTTCAGACAGTGGTAAGAAGGATGGGATTAGTATATTTGAAGCAAGGGGACATATTTTGAGTGACATTAATCGCAAGGTGTTTAGTTATAATAAAATTACAAAATTTCAAACATTTACTGTATATTTTGACCTCTCTTGTAGTTACACCATGGTAATTGACAAATGTGACAAATCAGGGCTTTCTAACCCCTACTTGCAAGAGGCAGGTTTTTCACTCCTGTCTGGTTCTCATTCTGGCTGTGTGCTTGCAGGAGTAAAAATGGTGACCAGGGAGATTATTGACCTGTTTTGCTTTTTCCCTACTTATGCTTAAGGATAAAAGAAATAGAATTCTAAAACAACAGTTTAATATGACAGTAGTAAATATCACTGTATTTTAAGTGGATATATAAAAATCCATTTATATGAGACATTTATATAGCTAGGTGCAACATCAGCCAACATAATCTGGCATTTTAAACTTCCCTTACCTTTAAAGGTAAAGAAAAAGTATGTATTTCATTCATCTGAAAACAATAAGCCTTAGACATACTTCATATGTTACTCTTTACAATACTGAAGTTTTTCTTGAGCTGGTTTCCTAAAAGAAGCAGTATGTCTTTTAGAAAAAAAAAAAAAAAGAGGATTTAAAAGTGTTTACTTCTTTACTTTTGATTAAAAAAAAAAAAGCTTACATGATTCAGAATTTCAAAGCTCAGAAATCTTCTAGCTGCATTTCCAGTCGACTCACTTCTCTTCTAGAGGCAACTGATCTTGACAGATTTTTAAGATTGTTTCTTTGCATCTTGATGTGATAAGTATGATCAAATAAATTTGCGCAGTCCTGAAAACTTGCTGTATTCTAATGTCAGTAGATTTTGGCAACTTCTCAATTCCATATGCTCTTTATTCTTTAAAGTTTGCATAAGATCTCAGCATGTGGAAATCACAGTTAATCTGTTATGGCCTGAATGCTTGTTCTGCTGCCCCCAGCTCAGGTCCAGAAACTAATCCTCGAGATGACAGTGGCAGGTGGTGCGGATTTCAGAGGTGATTGGGTCACAAGGGTGGAGTTCTTACTGACTGGGATTAGTACTCCTACAAAAGAGACCTTACATAGCTAGCTTGGGCCCTCAGCCACGTGAGGACATAGTGACCTGAAGAACGAGAGTCCTCATGAGACGGGGAGTCTTTATTAGATACTGAACTGGCCAATGCCTTGATTTGAGACTTCCCTGCCTCCGAAACTGTGAGAAACAGATTTCTGTTATTACTGAGCTACCCAGGATATAGTAGGTGTTTCATTCTATCAGTTCAAATAGACTAAGACGTAACCTAATTCCTTATTGGTAAAACTCTAGATTGTTTGTAATATTTTGTTATGACAGGAATATTGTGACACCTACCTATCATGAACACATGATGTTTCCCAAGGGTGACAGTGCATCTGTATGATGAATTCCTAGTGTAGTTGTTGGGTCAAAGGGTAGATACTTCTTTTGTTTGTTTGTTTTCAAATTTTTACTTTTACTAGTGTGTGTTTTCAGTACATGATGATTACATTCAACATGGGCAGCTGATACATGGACATAACACATCTTAGTTTTTTGCTGTAGATATTACCAAATTGCCCTCTAATGAAGTCAAGCCCTAGCTTTTCCAGTACATTTCCATCTTCATCAATCTAATGAGTGAGTAATGGCATCTGGAATTTCATCTTTATCTTGTTATAGTAAAGCTGAAGATCTTTCTATATGTTTAAGAGTCACTAGTATTTCTATTGATCACATTTGTACTAGGTTGTTAATCTTTTTCTTATTTATTTTATACATTTAGAAAATTCATCTTTTTTCTGTGATTTGCAAATAACTTCTCAGTTTGTTATTATTATTATTATTATTATTATTTGGTACTGGGAATTGAACTCAGGACCTCACACTTGCCAGGCAAGAGCTTGGCTGTTGAGCTAAATCCCCAGCCCCTGTTATTAATCTTTTAACTTCACTTATGGTGATATTTTTAATGCAAAAATGTTGATTTTTGTGAGGTCAAAATAAACAATTCTTTTATTCATGGGTCTGACTTCTATTATTCTTAGAAAGGCCAGTATTACTTTCAAATTACAAAAATACTAAACCCAACTAAACCATGGTTTCCTCTAGTGTTCTGTGGTTTTATTTGTTTCCATTTAAATATCTGACAAGTCTAGAATTTATTTATATAAAACATAGTAGGTAAAAATTCACCCCTTCTCTGCCTTTCAGATGATTAGCTAGTTATCTAAAAGTCATTTATTAAACAATCTATTTCTTATTAATTTGAAATGTCTTCTGTAGCATACAATCAATTTCTATTTGGATGTGGGTCTCTTCTGGGATCTTGCTTCTGTTCTGTGCTCTGTATAGTCACACCCCAGTATGCTATTATTTGAACTTAAGGTTTATAAAGCCCTTTGACAGCCGATGGGCCTGGTTCCCTTCATTGACCTGTTTTTTAAAAAAAAATTTCTTATTACATCATTCAACTTGTGTACTCATCCATATGAATTTTACAGCTATCAAAATGTACTTAAAATGGAAGTCTTAGCTTAAAGCAGGCTTATTAAGTTCCATTATTATAATGCTTTCTTGCATTACTGATGAGAATATAATTGGAATATATTACCAGAGGAAATTTCCCACTAGATTTCAAACTTTATAATGAGTTTACTCTTTGATTTAGCATTTTTCATTTCTGCAACTTGTCCTATCGAATTATGTGCACAACTGAAGAAGGAAATATGTCAAAGATGTTCATTGAAGTATTGTTGTAACTATAAAAATGAAGAAAATATAGATATTTATGATAGTAGTACCCGAGATTACATTATATGTAATAACAATGAAGGGTGTCTAATTTTAGAACAGCATAAGATGAATCTCATGTTTTTGTTAAAGATCATATACAGGTCTTTTATACATACAGACACTAATATTTGGTTTGCATGAAAAGAACACCTAACAAACAAAGGTGATGGTGAGTACTTTTCATTTCTTATATATTTCTGTAATTTTGCAATCAAACACTTTTTACTAAAAGCTGCTTTTGCATATCTCTTCCTTACTCCTTCTAGCATCCTCCTTACTCATCTAGCATCCTCTGCCAAAACTTTACTTCAGCATTGCACCTTCTTCTTTGACTTGTCCCATCCCTGAGCTGGCATGCAAGCTGTCTTTGTGCCCCACAATTCTGGATCACAATGTTCCATTCACTTGACCTCATTAGTTAATCCAGGCATGTGCAAATGATCGAAGTTACACTGACCCTCAAGATTTTGCAAGGCATCAGAGAAGAGCTGCTTTCTTTTTTCTGGAGTTCTCAGGTAAGAAGATACTGTTGAAAAGTTGCTGCTGGTGGCCAGAAAATCTGCTTAATATTGCCACCATGGGGTAAAACAGAACTGAAAGGCAAGCAAGAGAGACCAGAGAACATGAGGTTACCCAGTGACACCCAGGAGGCAGCGAGCTTGCTCGGACTTCCCAGCTATCTGGATGACAGCTTCTTGCTCATCCTCTAGTCGGAGTTTTTGTCTGTTAACTTCTAAATGATGCAAATCCTGCTCCTGATGCATTGCACACATGCACTGGATTTTGGAGATGATGCAAGGGAAATCACACGAGGGAAAGACAGAGCTCACCTGTCTCCTCTGCCCCACAGTGTCTAAGCAGGACTCTGAAATTCATTCCCCACATCCATAATTATTAAGGACTTTTTTTTCTTACACAAACAAAAACACTTCCCTAATCTTATCTTACTTGAAAGCGAATGGGACAGATGCCTTTCCCAGCAGTCACATGATCACTCATTGCTTTATGAAACCCTTGTTTCATTTCCAGACTAAATTAGAGTGTTGGCTGTTTCTTTCCTTTTCTAAATCTCTCTCACTATTTTTCTTGGGAAGCTTCCAAGACTTCAGGTCATTTTAATATCAGGCTTTACCTCCAGAAGTCCTTCAGGGACCATCTTGAGTACCCTCATCTCCAGCATGAATCTTTTTTTGACTCTCTCAATGTTGAATAAACAGCACAAAAGCAAAACACGAGGTCTGTTTTTTATGACAGTGATATTGTTTGACCTGTGATGGCAGGAGGTGAGTTTGTCACAGATGCATGGTGAGTTGAACAAAAACTAATTAAGAATGCAATCAAAAATAGGGACACAGCATTTGTCACAAATGCCTAGCTCTTACTAGCGGAGTGACCTTGAGGGTGGGGATAGTGCTGTGGTCATATGCACAGTATCTTATATGAAGCTACAACCACGGCATGAGATGCAGGTTCTTCTCACAATTTGCAAATGAGGAAGCTGAGAACAAGGTACAATCTTTTCTTTTTGTAGTACTGGGAATTGAACCCAGGGCTTTGTGCATACTAGACAAGTACTTTATCACAAAGCTCCATCCCAAGCCCAAGATACAGTCTTAAGAAGTATTTTAAGCCCTCTGAACTAGTTTACCTATTAAAGTGACAAAAAAAATTTTTTTTGTAGTGGGAATTGAACACAGGACCTTGTGCTTGCCAGCCAAGCACTGTGTTGCCGAGTTACATCCCTGACCCAGAAAATGGCACTCTTGATAGCTGTCTCATCATATGCATAACAATTAAGTGCAGTAATTTCAAACCAAAGTACACATACAAGAATGATTGCTTTTTTAAATTACTATTTTCCTCATTTATAAAGACACGAAATAAGGGAAGTGATGAGTTTTCAAAAACAGTTCTACTGGGTGACTAGAAACAACCAGCTTTGCAAGCCAGAGCAAAATCCCTCAGAATATCCTACAAACAAGAGAATCAACATCTCTATCATAGGGTTGAATTAGACACGGCCATTTGCATGCCTTGTGATGTCTGTGACATCACTGGATGTCATAAATCATCCAGTGGACCTCAGAGTCCTGCTGTAGCTTGTCTGTGATCTAACAGTGTACAGAAGACGCATTAGCTAAATTGAAAGCAGGATAGGGAAGCTCAGAGGGGTTTGAGCGAGGGATGTATGAGGACATAGGATACAGAAAGAGGTGCCTGATGTGGGGATAGTTAGGAAGTTTGGAGATGAAGCTTCCATGGGCTACATAGGAGTCTAGATTTTAGTTTGATTTTTGGTATTCAGGGAGCTGAGGGTGCTAACTTGCACTGCATTTCTTTCCACAATCTCCAGGGCAGAGTCACTGGGGTGCGGCACTAACTAGCCAGATCCTATAAGGCTGGGAGGGAAGATTGCTGTGACTCAGAGGGCTCAGGGAGGATCTGGAGTTTCCAGAACCTTGGAGAGGCTCCCAACACTCCCACTCAGGGACCACATGGCTTCATGTCTGAAAACCCCTCATGCCTGCCTTTCCTTGCCTTGAATTAACATGCGAAGGATCGGCACCCCCATCTCCCACTTGGTTTTAGGGCCTAGATGTCTTATTTTATTTACAGGCTGCTCGTGGGTTTGGATCAGGCCCCTTTAGAATAATATATTATCAGAGCAAGCAAATACTGTATAGACACAACAGTTCTCTTACTGTTACAGAGGAGGTGCAGGGACAGAACCAGAAAGGAAATAGAGCCCTCCCTGTGTCTTCCTTCAAGCTGCTCATTCCTAAATTTCCTTTGCTGCAAACTACAGACATCTTTGATTTCTTTTCTTTCCAAATTTTGTAGTTTTGTATCCACAACCTTTTAATTTTTCACTTTCTTTCGGTTGCCTGTGCCTGAAGTCAACCCCCATCAATACGGGCCTATCCTCTTATTTAGGACCTTGGTCTTCTTTCCTTTCTTCATGCTGTGCCCCAAAATAACTACTACCAAAATAACTGTCCAAAGCCTAGCTCCAAGCACATCCTTCCTACAAGGCTTCTTCAGTGCGTCCTTGTTGTCCATAACCTCTAGTCTGAATTTCTTGCCCTAGCATCTACAAGCAGCCTCTTCTACTCTGCAGACTCACCCCAGCCGTTGCCCTCCTCCCTAAATCCTTGTGCTTAGCGTTCTCCTCCTTGTCTCCCTGACCATGCTGCTCCTTCATCTTGGATCACTTTCTTCCACATTTTCATCTTCTGAAATCCTTCCCAGCCTTCAGAGCCAAAATCCCACAGCAATTCCTTTTTGAATTGTTTCCAGTTCTCTCATTAGATAAGAATCTTTCTCCCTGATTTCCTCAGATTTTCATGCAATAAGTATTCATCTATTGTTATTGTCATATTTGGAGGAATAGTGATTAGGGTGCATTCCTTGTTCCCTTTGGCAGGCAGTGGGCAGAGGCAATGCCTTGTTCATCTTTGTGCCCCTTAAAAATGTAACACAACACCTTTTACACAGAAGGTACTTATAGTTATTGTGTAAAGAAGCTGGGAGTTCTCAAGTACTATCAACATCTGCAGCTACTATGGTTAGAGTGTATTTTTCATACTGGTGGGCTACAAAATATTCCAGAGATCTGATGGAATATAATTTGAGATAAATCTAGTTTTCTTTCCTTTTTTTTCTTTTCTTTAAATTTATTTTTTAACAGTGACATTAAAAACCAAAAAATTATACATATTTATGAGGTACTATGTGATATTTCAATATATATACTGTATAGTGATTAAGTTGGGATAAACATGACTATTTCCTTAAACATTTATCATTTTCTTTATGGTGGAAATATATGAATTAATTTCTTCTCACTTTTTGAAAAACACATTATTATTTACAGGCACTCAACTGTATAATAGCACAGCAAAACTTCTTGCTCTTATTTAACTGTAACTTGGTATCTATCGAACAACTTTTCCCCATATAAATCAGGTCTTTCTCAGATTGTTTTACACTGAGTTGTCTACAAAGAAAACTTCCAAGATAAGAAAACTTCGTGAGATACAGCAAATCAAAAAAGGTAAATAACAAAAGGGTTAATGAAGATCAGACAACTGTCTATGATTTTCAGCATCATCAGATCATTTAGAACCGAGATTTGGTACAAGTAAAAATTATATATCTGCATTTTTCATCCCCATTGAGCCGAACTAACTTTTAAATAACTTAATACAAAATAATTTTGGACGTCCTGGGGAAGCATATTTCTTTTGACAGTTTTAAATACTGATTCTCTAGAAGAAAATAAAAACTTTCAGTGTCCTAAGACATAAAACTCAGTGGGCAGCATGCTGGTCTTTCCCGTTTTAAGGACTGACCCGCTTTTACTCCTGTCTCTCTGGCCACTTGGCGTCTGCCTTCCTTGATCCATTAGGAAACGCTAGAATTCCTAGGTGTCTATCCTGACCCTCTCCTTCCCTCCCTCTAGCCTCACTCCTGCCGTGATTATATCCACACCTATAACTCCAATTTCTACTTGTATGCAGAGGACTTAGAAATTTATACTCCCAGCTCTCTAGAAGATCAAAATACCCACCTCTTATTTCTGTAGGGGTAAGGTAACAAACACATTAGCTTTCACGGGCCATATAATGTTTCAACTCAACTCGGCCACTGCAGCATTGAAAGGCATCTTAGGTAACTGGGAAATGAATGCGTGCTGTGTTCCAGTTCAGCTGTGTGACAGTACAGCTGCGCTCCAGGCGGGTGCTCACGGGCCAGATTTGGTTTGCAGGCCATATTTTTCTAGTACCTGTTTTTAAAGCCCCTGAATTCACTACTGTATGTTCAAAGCCAAACCCGTCATCTTCCTGCTAAGTCTGGTTTTCAGATGAGGTTTCTGCTCAGGGGTGCTCTCTGCATAGGTGAGGGTCTCCCTGAAGCTGACCTTGGGTATTGGACTGAGGAGCAGGTGTTTTCTTAGGAGGGAACTCCATGGAGAAACTGGTAAGAAAGAGGGGGAACCAGAACCTGGTGAAAAAGAAATCAGATGTAAGTGTGACTTCAGGTGACACCACAGACTTGGACTGGTCCTTTGGGAAGCTCTTGAGCTTTCTATACCTAAAAATGTGTTCTCCACTGAGGGCAATGATGTGGGGTTTATACATTCATCAGTCAGTGGCTATGAGTATTCCTTAGGGGAAGGGATAGTGGGGGGACTGAGTTACTTTCCTGTAGCTACTATGGCAAACTGCTACCAACTTGGGGGCTTAAAACAACAGAAATGTATTATCTTATGCTTCTGGAAGTCCAGAATCTAAAAGCAGGACTACACATCATCTGAAGGTTGTAGGGAAGAGCTTGTTCCTTGTTTCTTCCAGCTTTTGGTAACTCTGGGTTTCTCGGCTTGTGGTTGCATCACTCTAATTTCTGCCCCTGTGATCACCTTGATTTGCCCTCTTCTATCTTGCAAAACATTCGTGACAACATCTGGGGGCCATTCGGACAATCCGGGACCATCTCATTTCAAGATACTTAATCATATCCACAAAGACCTTTTTCCAAATGACCTTTATCCAAATAAAGTGATATACAGAGATTCCAGGGATTTCTTTCTGTGGCTATTTTTTTCTAAAATGTCAAACGCAGAACACCCAGGTAGTCTGAATCTTCCGAGGGTGAGACCATTAGCAATAAAACATACAGAAGTTGGACCATGAGCGTAGAGCTTGGAAGGGAATGAATACGTGTGCATAGACCACTGTGCACCTGGCTGAGTGAGCCAGACTGCCAAGAGTTAACCCTAAATTTCTCCCTCCTACCCTACAGTAGCGACTTCACCAAATCGTGTAGTTGTTACCTCCTTAATGACTCTTACATCTGTTAAACCCTATCCTCTCTACCATAGTCATCCGAGTCTAAATCACTTGAATTTCTTCAATAGTCTCCTACCTGGTTGGAGGACTCCCATTAATGAGCTCTCTCTGCTGTAACCAGAATGATTGCTTTTTTGAAATGCCCTTCTAATCAATGAAACTCATGCTCAGAATAATTCTCTCCACTGTGGCTAAATGGACAAGCTTCATTAACATAACCGATAGTGTCTGTATTGGCCAAAGTGATAACCATTAACCAATGTGACTAAAGTTAAGGCCATTTAAAAGCTGATAGAATTAGCAGTTTGTTTCATCAGCATGCCAGCCACATTTCAACTGTTTAGAAGTTACCTGTGACTACAGTAGAATGATAGAAAGATTTTCATCATATGGAAAGCTCTATTGGAGTCATGCCTCTAGACACATGTTACTGTACCCTAGCTAAAAAAGCAAGGATTCACTCACCAGATGGACTAGGAATATGCTCTTTTTTGGCCAGGGACATATTTTTCTCCTCTCTTTGCCACCTTGCCTTCTTCTCATTTGTCTACCAGCTCAAGTCGTATTTTAAGTATGCATCAGTCCCTGGACAGGCCCCATGTCCTTATTTCTGTATTCCATTGCATGATGTGTGTTTCCTTCATATATTCTACCTGTACCATTTCACATTGCTTATGCTTATCTACTGTAGCACCACAAGGGTAGACTCTGGTATTAATAGGCTTTCTTGTTCCTGGAACACAATGCCCAATACCCACAACGTAAAGGAGAAGTTTAATTTGACTCATAATTTCAGATGATTCAGTCCATGGCTGTTTGGTTCCAAGGCACAAACATCATGGCCGAAAGTTGTGTGGTAAAGCAAAGTTGTTTAGATCATGGCAGTTAGGAAGCAGAGTAGGGGAACAGTGCCAGAGAGTAGGGGTCCAGGGAGCAGATGTAGAACTCAAGGTCATACTCCCATGCCCCATCTAGACACCCCCAGAAGTGTGCTTTGATAATGTCCTTAGAAGTTACCAAGCCAATCAGATTGGCACAATCCAGTTTAACCACCACATGTCTATAGCTAATTTTGCCTAATTCTGGGTCCTCAGCACTTGACAGGTAACAGATCTTATTAAGTGGTGCTAGGGCGAATGAATGTGCTCCTTATTTCACCATGGCAGGGCCACAGCTCTATAAGAACCACCTTCTATATTCCTCTGGAAATAGAGCTAATGGGAGTCACAGACTCAGTCAATCCCCAGTTTAAGATAGAGTAGTCATGCATGTTTTTGGATATCATACGTTGGCTATATGAAAATTTCTAGAAATCCTACTTCTCATCTTTCCATCTTTCCACTGTATTATATCTTAAATCATTTCATTCTCCTGAGTCAGGATGGACCAAACTAGTAAGGAGAAACAATGTTGATCCTTTCTGCTGAAGTAAGTATTCTCATTTTGGCATTTGACCACAATTTTTCTTCCTAGGACAATGATTCCAAGTCCTCTCAACAACAGCTAGTTGAATTGCGTGCCACAGAATTCATGTTTTGTTAAATTCACTGGTTACCAAGCTGTCACCAGAAATGATACTCTTTTTGGTTTAAAAGCACACACTGAATTTCCCTGGGGAGGAATTTGGTGGTAATCCCTTAATTATTTTCTAATTGCTTGAACCCTAGCTCATTTCCTGGAGCGATTCCTTCCTGAGCAGTTTTATGGGGTGCCACACCAGGTGGAGAGTCAAGAGTTCTGCCACGTCTCATTTTCGGGGCAGAATGTACAACCTGCAGAGCATCACAGAGGGCTGGTTATTGGTGCCTGGGGTCCTGAACAGCAAAGCAGGAATCGGGTTGTCAGGCATGTAAACAAACGTTTGTTATTGTTGTTATAAACTCAGTTTACTGATGTTTGTGATGTGGTATCAGAGGAGAAATGCAGAGACAATGAAAGAGTCAGAGTCACATATTTTCTTCTCAACCAAGCTTTCAATGTGTGGAGCGCAAAGATTTACCTTGGATTTCTTTTGCATGCTCCTCAGTATTTGGCCAAATGCTACGCACATAGTAAATGCTCTATAAATAGCTGATTATTAGCTGACCAGACAAATTTCCTCCTGTAAAAGTTCCAAACATTTCAAAAGACTACTCTCAGTACTTGGGGGCAAAAATCTCTTGAACACTACAATTAGAATGGAGAGTTCTGATCAGAGTTCTAATTAGAGTCAGAACTCCACTGAAACAAAGTTTATTAGCTCGGCCTTACTCATTTTATGAGTTTCCAGAAATATTCCGTTAAAAAGAAAATTATGAAAGCTACTGTAAGATTCTACAGTATTTAACTTTCAATTAAATGTTGCATCTGCTTGCACCGTATGATTATTTCAATGTGGGTCAACAATAAGAAAAAACATTTTCTGAGTTCTTCCCTCCCTACCCCTCAATAGTCTAGATGAACCTGGGAAAATCTTCCTGCCCACTGTTTTATTTCACTTGCGACAAAACAGAATCCAGGTTTTGTGAGTCCTGTAGAGGGTCTGACTTGTGGGAATATCTTTGAGAAGAAGAGTATAACATGACAAGCACAAAATTAGTATGCTAAATGATTGTTTGGAATGACAAATCAACAAGTGGCCTGGATCATCCAGGAAATTCCTTACTTCTGACATCTCATACTTATGCAAAATATTTCTCGACTGCATCCTGGCTGATCTCCTTCCCTAGATGCCAACTCTGCAGCTGCCAGCACCCAGGGCAGGAGAGGGATCCCTGGCAGAACCTTGCCCTCAAGAAGTGTACAGCTTAGTTGAGAAACTTCAGGACTCTGTCTCGCTGACAGGCAGTTGTGTAATTCACAAAACAGAAATAGTTCTTGAACCCCTCGCGTGTCACTTTCAGGCACCTTATTTTAGGGGCAATCAGAGGATTTATTTAATGCACCTTTTTGCTTCTCCTATCCCAAGTGAGAGAAGTCAGAGCGGTAGCCTGGAGTGGAAGCTGTTACAGCTCAGAAGCGCACTGGACTTTGGAAATGTCCTTTCAGTGTTTACAACTTGAAAGGACTTTATTTTTGAGATCCTAGCACTGAGTTTCTACTGACTGTCGTGCTCACTAAAAAACTATGTGGAGAGCAAACTCTCCCTAAAATGCACCATCAGCAGACTGAGATGATTCACCGTCAAAATCTTGTGGGTGGGAGAATGCTGACTGACATTATCCTGTGGACTCAAGACCCTATTTCCTTTTTCACCCTTTTCTGTTCTTTTTTGTGCCATGAGGTCAGACAAAGTGCATAGAGGCTGCTAGACAATATTATTGCACAGGAGCTGCAGCGATCTGCCAGACTCCAAAGTGAGTTTCCAACTGCTGGTTTCCTCATTTCACTTCCAAAAATGACGACAGTGCAATTAAATGGAATGGAAGTGATTGCGCTGACCAAAGGGCATCCGCCCTTTAGAGGCTGCCCTATGACTCTGATGGACATCAGCTTCAGACCGCTCTCCAATCAAAGCTTGATTTTCAAAAGTAGGTGATGGGGTATCTGTAAATCAGAGTCACCACTGGTGATGACTGCAAATCTTGAGATGCAGGGTTGGGGTGAACCAGACAGGTGCCTCATCTCTGAGTCCCGATTTTGTTGCTCACAGCTGTGGACCTTGAGCAAGTTATTCGTCAAGCTTCTTGATTTTTCTGGGTTTTTCTCTTTTTTTAAAAAAAGTTATCTGTCATCTATCTATTTATCTGTCATCTGTCTATCTATCTATCTATCTATCATCAACCTATCATCTATCCATCCACTCATCATCTCTCAACCCATCTTCAAACCAGGGAGGATAAATGTATCTACCTTTCGAGATTTCAGTGAGGATTAAATGAATTAATAGTTGTTTATGTGAATTATTCCTGGACTGTATTTGTATAGGTGCCCTCTGTGCCTCAGGCCAGGAAGAGGCACTGAGAATTATTTGTGTTTTGCTTCACTTTCTATCTACTGGAGTTCTTCTTACCAGAAAGGAGGTAAGAAAACTGTATTTTGAATTTTCTCTCCTGGTCCCTATGGTAGGTTGAATAATGTTTTCCTAGAAGAGGTCCTAATGCCTAATCCTTGGAACCTGTGCTGTTGCCTTATGTGTCCAAAGGAACGTGAAGATGTGATTAAGTTATTAAGGGTCTAGATGATCCAGATATAACCCTAACTGTAATCATAGGCAGCCTCTAAAACAGACACGTAAAACAGGGAAGGGGAGGAGGCCGTGTAAGCAACATGGCTGAGACAATGAAGAAATGAACTGGAGTCACCAGAAAGTGAATGAGATAAGAACTGGAATCTCCCCAAGAGCCTCAGGAGGGAGCATATCCGTGTATATACTTTTTGATTTTGGACTTCCTGCCACCAGAAATGTACAGGAGTAAGCTCGCGTTAAGCCACTTGGCTTGTGGTCATGTCTTACGGGAGCTCGTGAATGGATACAAGCAGCCACTGGCCACTACAATTGACAAGTCAACAAGAACCACCAGGCATGGCGTGGATCTTGAGTGCTGCTATTGCTGAAGCCAAGTTCAGAGGCACCTCCTGAGGGTCACCTTTTCGGTGTCCAGGAACTGTCACTGGGCAGTGGATGGTACGTGGCTGGAGAGAGGTTATTGTTTACAATCCCATCACAGATTCTGAAACTTGAATTCTGCATATTCAAATGGTTCTGGGAAGTCATAACCAGTGCTCAGCTGGATTCACATCTGGGCTGCCATACCCTTCCTTTCTGTGATGCCAGAAGCCCCTCCTGCTCTTACCCGTTTCCAGCACTACTGGCTTTTATTTTCCACTGTTGTACCTCCTAGTAACATTTATGGTGCTCTTTCTCTGTGTCAGCACCTTTGGTGAAGCCCTTCACATGACTCTGAGAACTAAGTTGTTCTCTTCACAACAATCCAATTAGGTAGGTCCATTTTACAGATGAAGAAACTGACTTCAACTAGCTCAGGGTCACTAGGCTGGTGAGTGGCAGCTGCACAGCAGTGATCTGAATCTGGAGA
The DNA here is from genome assembly GCA_004027295.1 of Dolichotis patagonum. Classification (NCBI taxonomy): domain Eukaryota; kingdom Metazoa; phylum Chordata; class Mammalia; order Rodentia; family Caviidae; genus Dolichotis; species Dolichotis patagonum. Next base: position 50,741 of record PVJX010009884.1, read on the forward strand.
CTGGCAACTGGATCTCAGGGGCGGGCTTTTCATCACTGTCCACCTGCAGATCGTGGCCATTTACCAGCATCAGGTTCCTTGCTCTTAAGCTCTGGGCCAGGGCTCCCTGGCCGAGTTGCCCGGCCTCTGCTTTGGGAGGAAGGACCTCTAGACTCACAAATGCTATGAGGAGCCCGCAACCGATCACAGGGAGATCGTCCCTGTGGATGCCTTTCAGATACTTGGTGGAGGGTATGTAGAAAACATTAGATCTGATTTAAAATTATAGTGAATAGAGTATTTAAATTAAAAGAAATTATTACTTCAAGACACATTGCTTTCAATAGTGCCCCTCACTTTAAACATCCTTAGACTATCATTCTTGCCATCTCTCAAGTGGTTCCAGAGATCTTTTCTTGAGTGTCTTTAGTTGCACTGTTGTGGCTGCTTTGATATCCTGAATCAGTTCAAAACATTTTACTTCTTATGGTCGTTTTTTTCTTGGGGAAGAGCCAGAGGTCACATGGTGCCGTGTCTGGTGAATAAGGTGGATGGGGACACAGTATAATGTTGTGATGAGCCTGCTTTTCCACTGAATGGCACATGGCAGCAGCACTCACCATATTTTTGATCACACCTTTTATGGACACTCTGGGAAGAAGATTTTTTTTAGAACTGCTTCAGAAAGGGGCAAGAACAAGAGGATAAGTGTGTTTGAAGGAAAGGGAGGTACTTTGAAGTGGATTAATGGCAATGTCTTTTACTGTTAATACATTTTAAAAATTTAAACATTTACTATATATTTTGGTCATGCCTTATACAGGTATTTGGAGAGTAGCAATAAGATGAATAAAATGATTTAGTTGATACAGAAATCTGAGATAAAATTTGGAATCCTAATAATCTTCCTGACCCCAAATGTGAGATAGCTATCTATCTATCCGTCCTTTTTCAAATGGTCTTGTCAATATGGCCAGGCTTGCCTATTTTATTCTGAGATCTGAGTCTACATGGCCCTGTGTTGATCTAGATGCCTGGAGCAAGGGAGGGGGTCTTCTAGGAGCTGGGCAGATGGTATCACTGAGAAGGCTATACCTCTTCCTCCATAGCAACCTTCAGGCTGATTGTGAAGATATTGTGGAGAACAGAAGAATGATTTCTGGTTATCCGAGTTCCATCAAGGAACTGCAAATCCCTTCTAGCTGGCCCATGTCTCCCAGATTCTAGTCCTCATGTAGAGCTAAGGACCAAAATGGTTAGCAAATGTCACTGGCTCTACACAAATAAAAATAGAAAGAGCCAAAAGCTGTAACCCCACTGGGAGAGTGGCAGTACATGAACAGACCATAGAGTCCTGCAGACAGATCTGTGATGTGTTCAGAAGGAATGTCTCACCGTTTCCTTACAGAGCCCAGGGCAATAGCCCGTGGAATCTGCGTGCACACAACACACTTTGAGAAACACCAAACATGAACACCAGACCGAGGAGCTCCCAAACCTATTTTGTGACACGATGTTTTAAATCTCTCAGCCACATCCTCTTTCTTTCTATGTGTCTGTTACTTCTTTGGTCTAGACCTGTGGTTCTCAACTAGGGGTGATTTTACCTTTTGGGGGATGCTGGGTGATGTGTGAAGACACTTGTGGTTGTCATAGCTGGTGGAGGGAGTGCTAAGGGATGCTGTAAACTTCCTACGATGTGAAGGATAAGCCCACACAACAGAGAATTAACTGGCCCCAAATGTCAGTTACACTGAGGTTAAAAACCCTGGGCTCGATCCATAGAATCATGAACAAATAAAGCACTTATTCCTCTGATGACAACCTGAAAATTGCTATGATGGATTTTGGAGTCTGTAATTTAATATTTTCCATAGGCAGCATAAAAGCCTTCCTCAGGGCCTCCTACACTTTCTATATTTTCTACACAGCAAAAAAGTAAATATGTTATTTAACTGCTAAAAAAAAACCCTCACAAATTTGAGTCAGCAAACATTTAATTGTCAATCATACCAACCTAATAAGCACGTTGATAAAATACTAACACACATCACTTGCAAAAGATGCAATATTGATCCATTTAACAGTCATGATGTTTTGTTTCTTTCCTCTCCTGTATAATCTTAAACTAAATGAGTATACCACACACACACACACACACACACACACACACACACACACGAGTTAGCACCGATATTGGGTAGGTATAAATTCTCTCTCCTGGACCATTTTTTCTGAGTGCAGAAAGCAGAAATGTAGGTGAGTGGACCAAAAAATGAAGGAGGCTTAAATCTATACCCTGGGTATTCTAACAATCAAGATTTTACCAGTAAATAATTGTTAAAAGTATTTGAACTTTGCCTTACTGCCTACTACATAGACATTGGCATTTGAAGGAGACAAGGATTAGCATGGAGGGGAGATCTGGGTGTAGGGGATTGTGTTAAGGGTGTGGTCTGGGGCCACACTGTTTAAATTCTTTCAAGTCTTTGGTTTGTGAGCTAGTGTGTTACAAACACAGAATAATCATGCATGTTGGTTTATTTTCCTCCTCAGCATCAACAGTCAACCCTGTGGTAAGATAGTTTATTGAGATATTAATGCATTTCTTTTGTTCTTCCAGAATTTTACTCATCTCTGTTCTAATAAGGAAGCTGAGTTTCCTTGTTTCAGAGGGTATTTTTTTTATTTTGGTACCAGGAATCAAGTTCAGGACCTTGTGCTTGCCAGGTAGGCACTGTGCCACTGAGCCATATCCCCAGTTCTTAGAAGGTATTTATGATTCAAGATCTATTGGAAGTTCAGAGAGGTAGATAGGTTTTACCTACTCCATCTTTTCTTTCTTTGATTCATTCATTTGTTTTTGACAGTCCATGCTCAGTGAAGAAATATGCTGGGCAGGGGATGTCTAAAGAAACATAAAATTCAGGGAAAGTATGATGATTTTCCAATATTAGGGAAGGAAAGTTGGCTAGGGTCCTGCATCTGGCCTGTTTCCCAGCGGTGATCCCTGGAGGTGGAGAATACCTAGGTGGTGCTAGAAAGACTCATTTTAGTCCCTAGAATTCCAGCTTCAGCGAGTAATCCTATACTTGATCTTGATCCAGAAGCAGCAGCACCCCCCCCACACACACACAGGTGACAGGACAAGAGTAGAGTCCCATCCCCCAAATGCTGGGCTACTGAGACCCTAAGGGCATTCACCCTAAGGAGTTTAGGAAAAGGAGACCCAGTAGCAGTTGAGATCAAATTTACAACCAATTTAATAAGAAACGGGACTCAGAGCACTATTTGATTTGATTTTCAAAAAATAAATCAGGATTACATGCTTGAGCAAAGAGCAAAATCTATCTTTATGCATTTGCCTTATTTAGGCTGTGTAGACCAGGCTTTACTATAGTAACAATCTAATCCTGAAATTTCAGCTTTGGAGCACAAGGAAGCCTTATTTCTTAATGATGTTACTTGTCTGAAGAAGGTCAGGAGGGGTCTAGTTTGTGGGATACCTCAAGATCCTGACATGTGGTTTTCATGGTCACTAGGGCAAGCAAGAGAGGAACTGAGGGTTCAGTACTGGCTCCTAAATGCGTTGGCAGGAAGTGGTGTAGGTCACTTCAGCAGACACCCCATTGGCTAGAGCTGGTCACATGATCCACCTAATTGCAGGGGGCTGGTGGACACAGGAGTACATGTGGGTTCTGTGGGGCAGTAATGTCTCTGCCATAGCTTCTTGACTCTTGTTGCATACAGCGTGTGTCTTTTTGTTTAACATTATTCATAATTTGAATTGAACATGTACCTTTGGGGTTCTTCCCATGTGTTATCTTATTCCAGCCCTCTCAAACCTTGTAAATGAAGGTCCACAAAGTAGAAAGAACAAGACAATAAGTGAAAAAGGAGGACTTAAAACCAGGTTTTTGACATGAGCCTTTTCTGCATTTTCCACAGTGGCTGCAGAGGAAGTGATGCTTTGTGATGAATTTAATTTGAAATTTGATAGCATCTCCTTAAAGAGCATGGTGGGGTGGTTATGGAGAGACACTAAACTTGCTTCTCTGTTGTTGAGAAAGCAATGACTGTACCACGATTTTTCGGGTGTCTTGCCAAATGGCTGGTTTCCCAGCACATACTTATTTTCTTCTGGTCAAAATACAATTGCTTCCTCTTCTCAGAGCTGGTTTCATGCTATTTTGCAATGGACCCCTTGTTTTTACTCGGAACTAACTGGATAATGACCCCTTCCTGACCTCACAAAGCCATAGCCTTGGCTCAGCTGTTGAGTAAGACCTGCTTAGGCGGTGATTCTGAGCCACAGAGAGCTGATCGAGAGGGCCTAAATGAGAGAGGGCACATCATGGACCATCCTAGGGCTGGGGATCACACACACTTCTGTCCCAGTGAGCAACAATCAGATTCCAGAGGAAGCAATAACCCCAAGCCATTCAATAGGCCCAAAAAGGGCAATGGCTAAGTCTTCCCTAGCACTTATCATGTGCCAGGCACCATTTTAAGCACCTTGCAATTTTAACTTACTGAATCCTCACAGAAACTCTTCATAAGGTCAGCATTATTATTGTCTGTACCAGTGACTTGTCATAGGTGGTTCTGCTAGGAAGTGGCAACCCTGTGACAAAAAGTATAAGCTCAAAAGAGGTGTGAGAAATTCTACCAATAATGATTTTTTCCACCTGACTATTAGAAGCCAAACATTTTTGGTGTAAAATTCAAAAATATATCTATGATGCATATGGATTGATGAGTGGGGCCATTTTTAAATTTTTTGATGCTTATTTTCAAGTTGCCTTCCAGAAAGGCCCTCGCTGCTTATATTCCCACGACAGGGGCTAGGATTTTCCCTTGCTCATCTCTAGGCCTGGCTGGGGAGAGGAGACTTCCTCAGAGCATCCCCATTACACTTGTTGGGTACAAGTCTCGTCTTGCATTGTTTCCAGGTCCTTGCCCAAGACATGAGATAAAGTTAAACTGCATGTTAAATTTCAGCTCTGGAGTTGAAAAGGCTTGACTTTGCAATCTAGTTTCTTGTGTTACTTAGACTACCTTAGCCACATCTCTTGGGATAAGGACAGTACCTACTTACTTACGGGGTTGTGGGGAGGAGTAAGGGAGACAGTATGTGAGTGCTGTGCGGAAAGCCAAGGGCTGATATGTGTCAGTGGCCATCTACGTCATTAACTTACCAGAGGAGTGTCTGAAGCAAAAGGTCTCCAGTGAGCAAGGGGGAACTTGCTTGATACCTGCCTTATTATAAGAAAAGGAAGGCGATACCCAAGAATCTGCAGTGTGTGTCAGGGTGCAGGTGTGAGGTGTTGTCATTTCTGAAACAGGTAAGTGCAGACATCCTACTTTGTGTTTCTTGCAAGCCAATGAAAGCAATGAAGGAGAGATCGGTCCATGAAACACCAGCCAGAGCTATGTGAAGCAAGGGTGGAACTGGTACTCTTCCCCAGCCACGGAAGCAGCTTGCACACTGCTTCTCTTTCAGCTCGAGCATCAGACAGGAGTGTAGAGGGCTCCATGTTGATGGGTATCAGGTAACACATACGGGATGGAGAGAATAACCGATTCAGTCCTTATCCGTGGTGACTCAGCATCAGATGAACTAAGCACCCTGCCCAGAGCCATATGTACCTCTCTAACTTCATCATCCCAACCACACACTGGGGTGTGTATTCGGTCTCACCTCACAGATCAGGAGACTGAGGTGTGAAGATGCCAACCTTACATCTCATAGCACTTACGAGGCAGAGCCAGGACTTAAACCCAGAGTTGCCTTGCTTTTTAAGCCCTCTCTTATTCATTCTGTTACCAAAGACGTACTGAATTTCAGCTATGTACAAGCTGCATGTTAGATACTGAGGTTACAGTGATGAAGAAGAGCAAATGATCCCCAGCCAGACACTTCTATTGGTGTCCTGGGGCTGCCGTAAAATGCACATGCAAATGTGGTGACCTATAATCACAGATGTGTTCTCTCACAGCTCTGGAGTCCAAGATTTTGGCAACAAGGCCTTAGCAGGGTGTGCTCCTTCTGAGGGCTCTAGGAAAGGAGCTGTTCTTTGGTTCTTTCAGCTCCTGGTGTCTGTAGGTGTCCCTTATTCTATGGCCACCTCATAAGTGTCTGCCTTCTTGTGGCTCCTTTTCTGACTCTGTCTGGTATTCCTTTGCCTTTCTCTTATTAGGATGCTTAGCATAATATTTGGGGACCAAATATTGCCCATCTCAAGTTAATTAAGTCCCTTAATTCAGTTATTCTTGACTTAATTACATTTACAAAGACCATTTCCTCAATAATATAACTGTCACAGCGCCTGAGAATTAGGATGTATATCTTTCCTTGAAGGCACCATTCAATCCCAGTGTCATCTTTGAAAAGCTTAGGCAATAGAGAGATTATTGCTAAGCAAATCACTAAACAACAGGGTACCATGCGTGTTAGGAGTCCTGATGAAAATGAAACAGGGCTTGGACAAAGAATGCCCAAGGGTCCCCTTTCAGTTGGCAGAGCAGGAAGATTTCCCTTTGAAAAGAAGACCCAAAGGACCTGAAAGAGCCAGCTGGCCATCTTCAGTGTGGCCCGTCTGTTCTGGTTCATCTGCTTGTTAATTTATATCCTCATGGGGCACTAAGACTTCTGCATGAGTTAGACACGGCATCCCCTGTGCAGAAAGTGTGGAAGGAGCATTTTTCATTAATGCAGATAAAATGGCTTTCATATCACAAATGTCAAGTACCCTTAGCAGACCACTGGCTCCGTGACTGCTGAAAAGAAGAGCTGGAGATCAATTACTATAAGTCCAAGCTTGTTTTTGGTTGGCTTCTTCCACCTTTTAATGGGTAGATGGCTGATAACAGAATGCTACCACATTAGGTTATCTATCATGTTCATTTTGCAATGAGTTTCACCTAAAGGGGCATCGGATAAGTCAATTAGGCATTCAGCCATTGTTTTATTGATGGTTTTCATTTTGTTATAATCTATGTGCATATTTTTCCAGCCTCCAATTTTGCAGCCAAATTCCACGGTACTGGTCGACTTGATGGCCCGTAGCTTGTCATAGATGACCCAAAACCATGGTCTAGACTGGCCCTTTGACCTTTAGCTCCTCACTGGACAGAGGCCAGTGGCTTTCTCATCTTATTTGACACCATGACTGACATAAAAAGCCTTTTGTTCCTATTCCAAGTTCAGTTAATTACCAAGTCTATTTCTCTGTACTGAGTAACAACCCTGAAAAACTACAGTCCAGGTGCTGCCAGGAATTTTACCCTAAATGCACTGTCACTCAATGTCATTCAGAATCTCTGCTAACAGAATAATGTTCATGGGGACAGATCAAGGGCGTGCCAGTTGTTACTGCCCTGTAACCTCAGGACTTTAAATCCTTTCTTTAGGTGAGACAAGCCAGCAAGCAGGCATGGGCATGAGGTCTGTGATTTGCAGGACCTGTGTAGATTTGGGGTACAGTGCCATCTGCTTATGCTGAGGGAGGCACTAAAGGCCACCTTCAGAAACTTCCATATAGATGTGATGGAGGGTGCCAGTCCTTATCCCAGTGTCCTCGGTGGGACAGGGAGGGTGTGTGAAAGACATTCCTTTGCTGAGTCACTACCAGGAATTACTTCATTTTTTTTTCTAGTCCTTTGGTTGGTTACTACCTTAGAGACAGGATTGGTGGTTGCCCAAGCACAACTAACTGCTGTGAGCAGCTTCAGTTCCAAGAGCCTCCTTATTCTTGACCCCATTGGGTCTTATGTATCCTTATTTTTTCTCTGACCTACCTTTTTCAACTATTTTACATTTATTTTACATCACAACATATCCTTATCCTTTTGATAGACCTAGGAGATCAACATATCATCTTTGTTTCTCTTTTATCTAAAAGAAAAAAAATTAAAAAGATTCCTACATAGGCTTTGGTACTGATGAAGGAGTATGACTGTCATGGGAGGAACAATGGTACCCCTAATGACGTAACTCCCAGAACTGTGAATGGGTTGTATTTGGAAAAAATACAACTAAATTAAGGATCTGGAGATGGAATCATGTTGGCCAGGCATGTCCTAAATCGAGTGATAGATGTCCTTATACAGAAGGAAGGCACAGAGCAGACAAGAAAAGACACAGACTCACAGCCAAAGAGAAAGTGATGTGATCTCGGAGGAGAGATTGGGGTCATGGGTGTTGGAAGAGGCCAAGACTAGAACCTGCTCCGGCCTCTCCAGGGCATGGTGCCTGGATCACACACTGGTGGTTTTTCAGAGCTGGAAAGCAATAAATATCTGTTGTCTTAAGTCACCATCGATGACTTAGTGGCAATATATTATGATCGCCTAGGAAACAAATATGGTGTCAGAAGTCCCTTTTCAGAACTTGCTCAGGAAATGTGAGGAGATCCCGTAGTTGAAGGCTTGTTGCTAATTTTCTAGAAGTGTAACACCTCCGGCATCCAGCTGAGGCTGTTCAGCGCATAAGGTGTTCTTTGCTGTGGGGTCCAGGCTAGGAGGGGAGGGTGTGTGGAGAAGCTC
>PVJX010009885.1:0-59220 GCA_004027295.1 Dolichotis patagonum
ATGTATGTTGCTTCCAAGATTTAGCTATTATGAGTTGGGTGCTATAAACACAGATATGCATGCATCACTTTAACTCCTTGGATAAGATACCCACAAAGAGAATAGCTGGGTTGAATGAAATTTTTGTATTTAGTTGTTTAGTAATTTTATTGGGTTATAATCAGAAAATGTGATTTCTTAAAAATCTTAACACTTTTGAAAAAAGTGTTACTTTTTTTTCCTTTGTGAATGTGTACTTTCACAACCAAATACTATTTTCTAACTATTGTATGAAAACCAGATACAATTCTGACATGTATTTCTCTGCTGATCACCCCCATACATGATAAAGAAAAATTCAGAATACTTTTAATTTTATAGAACTCTTCCCATGCCCTCGAGTCCTTGGTTTTGCTGAATGTATAACTCCTGGTGCAAGGCTATTGGCATTTCATTCAGAGTGTGGAGGGAAGCAGCTTCGTGATGCATGTGTCTGAGATATGTCAAGGGAAGCTTGACTCACCTCAGTAGCTGTTGGGAAGGGAACTAGTAAAAAGCTCTCTGAAAGACAGGAAAGAAAGTACATTGTAATGGATTCAATGTCACAGGACCAGAAAGTTCACATTCTGAGTGGTAGGTTATTTATCACACAGCTGATGAGTTAATTTACAGTTACAAACAACAATCATTTTAAAGTGTGGTGGTTAAGCCATTGTATTCATAAGCCTGGCTGTCAAATACATGTATTTTTTAGGATTTCTTAGGATTTCTTTCTTTTTCTCATGTTTACAAAATTTAAGAACACCAAGTTTAACTGAATGAATCTCAAAGACCATCAGCTCTTATAATTTATAGCATTATTTTGTTTGTTTTAAGTGCTTACATCAATTAACTTTACCATTGCTGAGACACAGTGTTGATAATCACAATTTAAGGGAGAAGTTTAATTTAGCTTATAGTTCCAGGGAACTCAGTGCATCATCGGCTAGCTCCAACATAGAAATATTATACATGGTGGGAGGATATGATGGAGCAAAGATGCTTAGTTTGTGGTAGCCAAGAAGCAGAGTAGGGGACAGTGCCAAAGAGGAAAGGGTGCAGGACAGGATACAGACCCCACAGTCATGCTTCCATGACCCATCTGAATACACCCAGAAGTGTGCTTCTCCAACCCCTGAACAGCTCCCAAGCCAATCAAGGTGAAACAATCAAGCTGAACCATCACATGCTCTGGTGGCAAATATTTCATCCTTCTCTTATCATGGTAAGGAAGATAACATCAACACAGCCCTGGAAGACTTTTGTCACCAACATTAGTTTCTTCTCGAGGTTTCTCATCAAATAAAATTCTAATTTAGACTTCTGTAATAAGTCAAGTACATTAAATATTTAATTTCCAATCTTTATATTTTAACATTCTTCTTTTAGAGCTAATAAATGTCCAAGGATTATTATTGACCATTGCCATTATTTTAGCTTTTTTCAACTTTCTCTAGTTTCTGACGTTCTTTCAGGACATGTTGCTGTTTGGCTTAAGTTTTTTCATGAATATTTTCCTTTAATGAGGTACATGAATTATATAGTTTTGGAATCCTTACATATTTATGAATATTCTTAGTTTTCCTGATATGAAAATGATAGATGGATGTGTGCTGTTTGGATTTTCACTTGTAGATGTCCATAATCTTCTATGTTCATTCTATAGATATGCTTAATGCTAGTCTGATATGTGCATGTGGATTAAATTTTCTGTCTAGAATGTTGTGAAAAGTTATTTTTAATTTTAGAATTTACTAATTATGCATAGTGCTGTATGATATGTGTTAAAAGATATGGATAGTGTTGTATTTCAGTCACTTTTTAGGGAGGAGAGATTTATTTTGGCTCACAGCTTTTAGAGGACTCACTCCGTAGTCGACTGGCTCCAAGGGAGGAAGGGAATGGTGGAAAATCTTGGGCAGGGGAAAGCTGCTCGCATATTGATAGCAAAGAATCAGAGAAAAGAGATGACCTTAAGGGGAGATACACCCTTACAGGTCACACTCCAAGTGACCCACCTCTTCCATCCAAGCTCCAGCTCTTAATAGCACTTTAAGTTATGGATTCACCAGTGGTTTACCCACAAATGAGTGTAGCTCCCTCGTGATCTAAGTACCCTCTACACACGTGAAAATTTGAAGGGATATTTTACATATGAACCATAACAGAGTGCTTCTATAACTCTCAATTGCTGAATCTTAGATTTAGTCCATATGGCAAGTAGAATAATAGCTGCCTAAAGTGTTCTGCTTCAAGAAACTTACATGTTATGTTACATCCTAGGGGAAACAAAGTTCTGGATGGAATTAAAGTTGTTAATCAGACCATGAGATATGCAATTTATGCTGGATTAACTTGGTGAACTCAGTAATCACATAGTCTTTTCAAGTGAATGAGGACAGCAGAAAACTCAGAGACCTACAGAGATTTGCTGCTGGTTTTGAAGATGGAGGAAAGGAACAAAACCCAAGAACTATAGGCAGTCTCCAGACTGGAAAAGAGAAGAAAATATATCTTCCTCTAAAGTCACTGCCCCCTGCTACTGCAGTTTTTAGTCCAGAGAAACGCATTTGGGCATCTGACCTGCAGAACTATAATATAATCAATTCGTCTTATTTTGAGCCCTAAGTTTGTGATGATTTGTAACAGCAGCAATAGGAAATTGATACAGTTGATCTGGCATTGTGGTGATAAACCTGTTGCAGCTGCTTCCTGTTAGCTTTGTCAGAGGCTGTGCATATACCTCCAGGTCTACTAACAGCCAGTATGTATCAGGCTGTGGAAAAACAATTGGAGTTTAGAAGGGCATAACAAGAAAGCATTCAAGATGCCCTCTTACTAACATGTTTATCACATACTTTTCCAACCTTTTGTCCTGCTAGTTCTTAGCACAATAACTTCACTATAGTCCTGGGGTCATTTCTCTCTAGGCTACTGACTACTCTTTTGTATTATTTGTTTGAATTTTTGTGTTCATTTACATTATAAATGTTGATGTCAGAAGCAAAGGAGGAAAGAGTGGGAGAGCTAGATTTGAAAAACGAAGTCATTGTCTTCTATTGCTTTTGTGGTCAGGAGAACAAAACTGTAGAACTATGAGTCAAAGATTTTGATATTCCTGCAACCACGTGGGCTAAGAGGGCTTCTACCTGAGGTAAACAAACAAATTAGTGAGAATAACTAACATGAACTAGAATGCAACCAAGATTAGGTTAGAGAAAAGAATGAACTGGATGGGGAGAAAGTCATGCCTGAGACTTCCAATAGGGGAATTAAAAGGCAACAAATCAAATTAAGTAGTCAGGTATACCATTTAGAATTTGGAATTTGCTTGTTAATTAGAAGCCTTGCTCTATTTAGCAATAATTACTGCTGACTGGAAATAGTACATATAAGCAGTAGAACTCTTTTTAATGAAGGAAATGTACTCTGAAGCATGCTTCTGTACAAAAACTTGTATTACCATGGAATGTGTTTTAGGGTATCAGACTGAAGGAAAATACCAGTCTAAGAAATTATGTAAACATCAAAGGTTCATATATGAATAAGTTTCTGTCGGGGGGTGGAGAATTACATAAAAAAACTGATCATAGTTTGGCTAAGACCAGCTGAACTAGAGAGCTCTTGAGTGTGAGGCAGGATATTAGGGTGTGGCTAGCCAGTAGGACAAGGAGACATGACCTGTCCACTATGGAGATACAGATCCTGAGCCAAAAACATACTTCCAAGCCCTGTATCTGGGACCAAGGAGAAAATACTATCTTCAGTTCTTATGAGAGATATCAAGCAGCTTTTTGACAAGACAATATGTTGGATTAACAACTGGTGATCTATTTATTTATTTATTTTTTTATTTTTTTATTTGAAAGACAATAAAACAAAAGGGGGCAGTACAGAGCAGATCAGAACAGGACAACATAGGCAACACAGTACTTTACATTAAGTCAACTGGACATCAACAGTAGCTAACACCATATCTCTTACTCTGCTATAGTTGAGCATAGTTTCAAATACAATAATATCAAACATAACACAATAATATAACTTGAGACCATACTCATAAGCGAAATAAACCAAACTCACATGTGTAAATACCATATAGTCTCCCTATTATGAGAGTTGGTAAGAGTATATAAGATTTTATGGTAATCATGAGTCCCCATCTCATAGCTTTGAAGCCTTTCAATGTTTTCATTCATCAGCTGGAATGGTTTTATTCTGTTTTGTTTGACTTTATTATACGTGATGCTATGAACAGCTGTTTTGAAGAGAACAAAACATTATGACAGCTATTGCTGATTATATACCGTCCTTCTTAGAAGGGTAAGAAGAATAGCCTTAGAAGGGTAAGGGAATAGAAGCTACCAAGCTTCTATTCTTCTATTTCCATTGGTTCTATCTATCATATTGTGTCTTATTGGAATTTGAATATGTGTGAAAGTATAAACAAATTTTTTATTGAAAATGAGATATTATAGTACCCATTGATCATTCTCTATTATTAGGTTTAGAATGCCCTGTAATTTTTTCACTCTTTGAATGGTTTTATACTTTTTTGCTGTTTGACATTATTGTATTTGAAACTATGCTCAACTATAGCAGAGAAAGAAATATTGTGATAGCTATTGTTAATGTCCGGTTGTCTTAATGTTAAGTATTGTGTTGCCTATGTTGTCTGGTTCCAATCTGCTCTGTACTGACCTCTTTTGTCTTATTCTCTTTAAAATAAAATGGAAAAAAAAAAAAAAACAACTGGTGATCAACTTGTAACACCAGCTAAACTGAATTAGCGTGGTGTTGAGTATGGATGGCCCACCAGAGGACTGTTGCCAACATAAAAGGGGGAACTGGAGAGGAAGAAGTGTATTGCTGATTCTCTTAGTTGTTGTTGGTTCTCCTGTTACTGTTGGTTCTTATGATGCTGTTGGCTCTCCTGGAGGCATTTATGGAGCTTTTTTCCAGGTATAAACTTGGCTGTTCTCATTGTCAGAGGAGCTTGGGACCTTGTTGTCACTGAAGATGGCTGTAGTTCACTTTAGGGGAGCTCTGGTCCTTACTTTGAACATTTTTTCCTGACTCCAGAGAGAGTTTAGCTAGTCATGCTGGCTTCCTGATACGAACTCAACTGTTTCCATCATTCGAGGAGCTCAGGACCTCCTTGTCACTGAGGATGGTTATGATATTTTGAGGGGAAGCCTTACTTTGAGCATTACTTCCTGGCTCCCAGGCAGAACCCTCAACCTACTGAGACAGATCCTTCATCCCACTGGCACAGACTTTCTAGTTTCCACCTCTGAACTTTGGGCCTTTCCAGTGCAGATCCATGAAACAGACTTACATGATATATTGTCTGGGCTCTAGACCTCCAGTTGGACTCATGGGAGGCACTGTCATGGGCTCTTGGTCTTCATCTGGAGTCATGTAGGATGTTGCCATTGTATCCAGGTCCTCAGTTGGATTCTTTGGGGTCTTTAGTGTGTGGACAGATTTCCTGCACTTTTTGTGTTTGACTCTTTGGGTGACTATTAAAAAATAGCATTATAAGCTATGTGCCCTATATAAATTGTTTTCCTTGCAATGCCTGATTACAACAGCCTTGAACTGACACTGGCTTGAGGAGTAGGGGAAACAAAAGACAGCTGCCATTCAGCTGTTGGCTATTGTGCTCTCTCTTTCCAGGTAGTCCACTGTCACTCTGTAAAATGTACTTCTTTTCTTACTTTTAATTGTCCCAAACTCATCCTGCAGAGTGAATTTGTTTTCCTACCATTAATAGGTTTAATAAATGTTAAATCTGACTAACTTCTTCACTTGTCTTGATCAATTCTTTGTTCAGGATAGCAAGAACCTAGAAAGCATCTATAGAAGGAGCATCCCAGAACCCAGTCACAAAGATACAAGAGGAGATTATAGCAGGGCAGCAAACTATAGTCCATGGGCTCAATGGGGCTAATCAAAGAAAAGTCTTACAGGAACACAGCCACATTCAGTGGTTTTTGGTATCATTAAAAGACAAAATTACAATAGATCTAGTTTTGAAAATCTTAATTGGCTTTATTAATCCCCTCAGTGGTCTAGACCAAAACTGGTTCAGAATGCCTTCCTACCACCCTGTCAGGTTATGTTTATAGGTCGAGAAAAGGAAATGACTACAGACAAGGAAGTAAGAAACAAAGACAGCCTAATTGGTTGAAGCTCTTGTCTGTTTTACTTGAACATGGTTTGAATAAATGAAATGAAATGAAATGAAATGAAATGGTCATTTGTGATTGGCCGAGACCTAGAAAGTTGCTAAAGTGCATATGAGTGTGTGTGTGTGTGTGTGTGTGTGTGTGTGTGAAGTATGAGTGATGGAGCAACCCAGGAACTTTTTTGTTTTTGCAATATGCACTGGACCAGGACTTTTGCAGCCTCTGTATGCCTCTATTTCAGATACAGGGAAGCATTCTGAGATTGCTTGTTTTGCTTTTTCTCTGATAGGCAATAAAAAGATAAATATTAGGTTTTACTTTAGATTAGTTGAAGAAGCCTAATGTGATTTTAGGAGGCACTATATCTTGAAAACTTTCTACATACTTTGCTGAAAGTTTGGAATGATGAGGTTGGTAGGGAGATGAGAACAGGCATAAGAGCCATGAGATAAGAGTTTGACAGACCATGAATGCCCAACGTAGGAAAAAAAATGAAATCCATAAAACAGATGGAAACAGTTACCCAGGAGATTAAATATTCCATTGAAAGTATACCCAACAGAATGATGCATTGTGTGGAGAGAATCTCAGATATAGAAGATGGGTTTGTGGTTAGTGATTGACAAAAGAAAGCTTTCTTAGAAGTAGCAAGGGACACAAGAAATCAATCCAGAAGCTGCTAGAAAATGCAAAGAAGAGTAAGATAAGATTGATTTGAGTCAGTGAAAAAGCAAGGATGAGATAAAAAAAAACATATTCACAGACATCATGACAGAAAACTTTCCTGGCAGGGAAACAACATACAGAACATACATACAGAAACATACAGAACATACAGAAAAGTGAGACATGTAAAGCTCCAATTAACCATGACCACAAAAAATTATGAAGCAAACAAAAAACAGTCTATGACAAGGCACATATAGTCAAAATTCCAGAAATTAAACACAAAAATAGAATATTAAAAGCCATTAGAGAAAAGAAATAAATCACCTATAAAGGAAAACCCATTAAAATCACAACAGACTTTTCAACACAAACCCTCAAGTCAAGGAGAGCTTGGAGGGAAGTATTTTAAGGCCTAAAAGAAAACAGCCTCCAATTCAGATTGATGTATCCTGCAAAACTATCTTTCAAAATTGGTGGAGAAATAAAATGTTTACATGACAAAGAGAATGTGAGGAAATTCAAGAATACCAAACCATCACTCCAGAATGTTCTGAAGGATACCCTAGAAAGAGATAGCAAGTATTACAACTCCATGAAGCCCAGCAGAATGAATCTACCAGGCAAGGCAAACAATTAAACAGGGGTGGGGGAAGGGATCCAACAACAGGAAAATAACATAAGGATGACAATACATATCAGTTGTGACCATCAATGTTAATGGTCTCAGTTCTCTAATCAAAAGAATCAGCTTGGCAGAATGGATCAAGAAGCAAGATCTAACAATATGCAACATACAAAAAACACATTTAATTCAAAAAGGAAGTCACAGACTGAAATTTGAAGGATGTAAAGCCATACTACCTGTAAGGGGAACCCAGAAAAAAGCAGGGGTAGCTATTCTGTTTGCAGACAAAATGGATTTCAAGCCAAGGCTGATTAACAGAGACAAAGAAGGTCATTACATGCTTATAAAGGGAATAATCCAAGAGGAAGAGCTAACAATCATAAAGATATATGCAACAATACCAGTGCACCCAACTGTATGAATATTAACAGATATGAAAAATCAAATAAGCACTAATACATTTGCAATGGGGGACCTTTATATAAATACACAGATCAACTAGACAAAAAACCAACAATAAAATGTTAAAACTGAACCACACTTTTGAATGAATGGACTTAATAGATATTTACATCGAATACACAATCTTTTCAGCTGCACACAGGATGTTCTCCAAAATATACCACATGCTAGATCATGAAACATGCTTAAGTAAATGCAAAGCAATTAAAATTATCCCATGCATATTATCAGAATATAGTGCAATGAAATTGGAAAGCAATGGCAAATTAAACAATAAGAACTTCATGAATACATGAATATACCCTCTTGAACAACCAATGTGTCACAGATGAAAATAAAGAAGAAATTAAACAGTTTGTACAATCAAATAATAATGCCAATATAACATACTGAAACTTATGGAATACAATGAAGCAATCCTATTGGGGAAATTTTTAATAGTGAATACCTACATCAGGAAAACAGAGAAAGCTCAAATAAACAACTTAATTTTGAACCTCAAGCTTCTAGAAAAAAGACAGCAAATCAAGCCCAAAGCTCATAAGAGGGAGGAAATTATAAAGATCAGAGCAGGAATCAATGCAATGGAGACTAAAATATCAATGCAAAGAATCAATGACTTAAAGAGCTGATTCTTTGAAAGATCAAATATAATTGACAAACCCTTAGCCAGCCTTATCAAAAAAGGAAATAAGACTCAATTTCATGTAATTAAGAATCAAAAGGTGAATTCACAGCAGATACTGCAGAAATCCAGATCATCTACACCTGCTTCAAGAACTTGTACTCTAATAAGATGAAAAATGTAGAATAAATGGACAGATTCCTAGACACATATAAATTACTACCAAAGCTGATTACTATATTACTATCAAGAAGATATAAAAACTCTACATAAGCCAGTATCGGTCAATGAAATTGAAGATGTAATTAAAAACCTACCACACATAAAAGCCCAGGCCCTGATAGATTCACTGCTGAATTCGACAAGAAATTTAGAGAAACTCAAATACCACTACTTCTCAAACACTTTATAGAAATTGAAAGAGAAGCCATCATCCCGAATTCATTCCTGGAAGCAAGCATTACCTAATATCAAAACCAGTAAAAGACCAACCAAGGAAGAGAACTACAGGTCAATCTCCCTAATGAACATAGATGTAGGAATTCTCAACAAGATATTGGCAAATAGAATACAGCAAGAAGATTATACACCATTACCAAGTAGCATCCATTCTAAGGATACAGGGATGGTTCAACATATGCAAATCAATAAACATAATATACTATATTAACAAAGCCAAGGACAAAAACCATATGATCATCTTACTAGATACAGAAAAAGCATTTGACAAACTCCAATACTTACTCATGATAAAAAGAAAACCTATAGAAAATTGGAATACGTGCCTTTATCTCAATCTGATAAAAGTCATCTATGACAAACCAAAAGTGAACATCATACTAAATTATCAAAAACTGAAAGCTTTCCTTCTAAAATCAGGTACAAGACAAGGATGGTTACTGTCACCACTGTTATTTAATATAGTTCTGGAAACCTTAGCAACAGCAATTAGACAAGATAAAGAAATAAATGAATAGGGATAGGAAAGGAAGAAGTTAAATTATCATCATTTGCAGGTGACATGATACTCTACATAAAAGACCCTAAAAACACCATCAAAATACTTCTAGATTTAATACATAAATTCAGTAGCATAGCTGGATACAAAATCAACACTCAAGTATCAATAACTTTCTTGTACATGAATAACAAATTCACTGAGATGAAAATCAGGGAAACAACACCTTTCATAATCACACCCCCCCAAAAAGTAACAAAAGAAATACCTAGGAATCAGTGCAATGAAGGAAATAAAATCCCACTACCTTGAAAATTATAGTACTCTGAAAAAGGATATTGAAGAGGATATTAGAAAATGGAAAGACATCCCTTGTTCTTGGGTTGGAATAACAAACATAAAAATGGCCATACTTCCAAAATTGCTATATAGATTTAATGCAATCCCGATCAAAATTCCAACAACATATCTCACAGAATTAGAGAAAACAATCCTAAAATTCATTTAGAACTAGAAGGGATCTAGAATAGCAGAGGCCATTCTGGGAAACCAAGGCAAGACAGGAAGTGTTACAATCTCTGATGTGAAATTATACTACTGTGATAAGAGTTACCATGATAAGAACAACCTGGTACTATTTATGTTCTATTTTAAAAAGCAAACCTGAGGATCAATGTAACATAGTAGAAGATATGGAAACAACTCCAGACATACTTAACTATCTTACTTTTGACAAAGGTGCCAAACATCTTCACTGGAAGAAAGATAGTTTCTTTAATAAATGGTGCTGGATACACTGACTTCCCACATGCCAAAGATTAAAACTAGACATATATCTTTCACCATGCACTAAACTAAAATAAAAGTGGATCAGAGATCTAAATATTAAACAGAAACACTAAATCTGCTAGAAGAGATAATAGGTAGAATTCTTGAAGACGTTGGTGTAGGGAAAGACTTTATGAACAAAATCCAGACTACAAGGGAAATATTATAAAGAATCAATAACTGGTATCTCGTCTTATTAAAAAGCTTCTACACAGCAAGAGCAACCATCAACAGAGGGAAGATATAATCCACAGAGTGAAAAAAAAACTTCTGCCAGCTGTTCCTCAGATAAAAGACTAATTTCTGGAATATATGAAGAACTCAAAAAAATCAACCCTCCCATATTTAAAGACCCAATCCAAAAATGAACATCTCAAATGAATAGACACTTCTCAGGGGGAGAATTAGAAATGGCAAATAAATATATAAAAAATGTTTGATATCATTGGTTATTCAAGAAATGCAAATTAAAACAACACTGGGATTCCATCTCACTCCAGAAAGAACGACTACTGTCAAGAAATCAACCAATAAAAAAATGCTGGAGAGGCTGTGGGAAAAAAGGAGCCATTCTCCACTGTTGGAAAGAGTGCAGACTGATGCATCCACTGAGGAAATCACTGTAGAGATTCCTCAAATAAGTATAACTAAAGCTTCCTTTGGACCCAGATATTCTACTTAGTGTATTCATGAAAGAATTAAAAACATCATGCCACAGCAATATATTCGCACCTATGTATATAGCAGCGCAGTTTGTAATAGCTAAATCTTGGAAACAGCCCAAATGCCTACCAATTGATGAATGGATAGGGAAGATGTGGATTTTTCGTACATTGGAGGATTACTTTGCCACAAAGAGAGATAAATCTGAGACATTTCTAGCTAAATGGATGTATCTTGAGACCATACCCTAAATGAAGTAAACTGGACACACAGGTAAGTACCACAGAGTGTCTCTGGTGTGATAAACTGGAAGTGTAAATAGAGGCCAAAATGTATAACAGATATTCTGAAACAGGAAGAAAATGTTTATATGGGAAGAGGAACTGCCTAGACTCCTGGAGGATGGGTCTTTATCTTGTTTACAAAGTGTATCCATAGCACCTAAGATATTGCCTGGCACATCCTAGGGAATAAGTATTTGTTAAAATGTACTCTTCTCGATTTTTTCTTATTGCCATATCCTTAACTTTATGAGTCAAATATTTTGATTTTTCTCTCCTGCAACCACTGACTGTTGACAGATCTTAATATATGCTTACCAGATATTAATATGCATATCAAAGTTTAGATGATAATAAAACAGAGAAGTGGGCTTTATATGTATAGTAGATTTCTGAATAAAGCTTTCATTTAATTTCTTTCATTACATCTCATTTTACTTTTATTCATCTTGCTACATCAATTCAAGATGTCATATCCAGTATTTATTTTTACTGTTTGGATAGATAATATTTATTTAGGAGAAAATAAGCAACAATAACTACTCCATATTACTTAATTTATACAGCAAGGATCCTATGTGAAGAACCCATTTCTATAAGTTTGCAGTGAATCTAAAAACTAATTTCCGCTGGATTCCAATAAACCTTTCCTAGGCCCTATTTTCCTCTCTTTAAGAAGAAATACATATATAAAAGTGGCATTTATAATGAGGTCAGTATTTTAGGAGTATATGGCAATCTCACCTGTTTGGTGAAAGAAATAGTACAACCTTTCACATTTTTAAAGTCCTTTCAAAGGATTTGAGTAAGTACAAGAATGAAAACGGGCTTCATAACTTTGCTCTACTACAAGTAGATATTTTAGCATTCTGTGGGTGGAATGATGTGCACTTTGGCTAGGCAGACAGAAGCCAAATTCTTTCACAGTCATATGTAGCATTCATTTACCGCCAGATTTCAAATATCTGTCAACCTCAGAATGTTATATTTACTACTTAATGTAGCTGAAAGGAAAAAAAAGGACAGAGGTAAATACTAGATGATTTTTCATATTCTTACATTAATACGTGGGTAAGACCTAAGAAAAGAAAATAACCAAAACTGGTATTCCTTTAACTTTAGAAACCACAAGAAAAATTTTGAAGAACAAATAGAAATTCTCATCTTCTTTCATTACAACGTTGTAAAATGATTGCATTTCACAGTAAAAGTTTACCTGGTTATTTTGCTTTGAGTTTCTCTGTTGGATTAACTCAGCCCTTTTGAATTATCCAAAATTAAAGTGTAACTGGACCCTATTGAGATGCCGAGCTTTTTATACCTGAACAGTGAAGGTCATAAAGTTTATCCAACTTAGAAGCTCTTTCTTATAAGCTTCAAATTTATAAGTCATTAAATCAAGATAGAGCTCAAGGTTAGTAAGCAATTAAAAGGTTTGGGGGGAAAGCAGGAAATGATGATTTGACTAAACCAGTTTCTTTCTGAATAATGCTATAATTTAAATTTAATTGTCTGGTAATGTAGTCTGTTGTAAAGTTGCTTTTATGATTTCTCAAAATAATGAATGTTTATAGAGTTATTGATGTTCTAACTAATTCTTCCCCTGAGAAGTGTCTAATTATGTTAGGGTAACATGATTTTATTTCTGAGGTTAAGATGAAACTTAAAGAAAGAAAAATAATTCATACTCGCCATTCTTTACTCATGAGTGCATATGCCCGTACCATCAGAGTAAAACATGTTTGGTAATTTTTTATACTAGTAGTGGGCTTTGTTTTAGTTTTAGTTTTCACTTTGCTTTGCTTTATTTTTTTCAGTGCAGGGAAAGTACTCTACCACGGAGCTGCATCCCTGCTCCGCAATAATACTGTTTTGACACAAAAATTCCTTTTAATTGTGCAGCTGAGAGTGTAGCCACCTGTTCCAGAAGGAAATGTGCTCAGCTCTGTCCTGTGCATCTGATCGCACAAGATTGCTCTCCCTGCACATCGCCTCAACTCAGTGGTTCCTGTGTCATTTTGGGGCACTTTTTGCAAACCACAGCCACAGGGAACTTGATGGGGCATAAAAATTTGTTGTGTTGGCAAATCTCACCATCCTTGATTGTTGAAACTGCTATTATTAATTTCCATTAGGTTTTTTTTTTCTTTTCCAGGGATGTCTGTCTATTCTCATTTGTTAATCATCAATAATGAGACATTGATAAACGGGTAGCACTTTGTAACTTTCATAGTGACCTTACACACCATCACCCATGCAACCTAACCAGATGCCCTTTTCCAGTTTCAAAAGGAAAAAACCACAGTTTGAAGAGGCTCAGTGACTTCCATGGAAATCCCTTGGCTGATGAATAGCAAAGCCTGACCCATGGTAGATTTCTGGCCTTGAGATTTTGAGAGTCATCTCATTCCACATGCTGGCACTTTATGACATTCACCATTAAGTCCCAGCAATGATAACCTATGGCAATCATCCTAGATGGACTGAAGCTTCAGCTGCTTAGAATCGTGGCCTCTAGAGGAGCACTGGCATATCTATCACACAAGAGGGTTCTATTTCATATTTCGGTGTACACCAGGAACTCAAACTCCTCATACTAGAGACTTTCCAGAAGAGCCTACATTGTAGAAACACTATTTGAAGGAGACCCGACAAGTCACCTTAGAAATTGATTTAGCATAGAAATGTAATGGATCTATTTTCTTTCCTTTAAATTTGCAATTAGCAAGCCAGGTGCTAAGCTCATGAATCCCCTGGCACCATGTCGTACTCTGGAGACGGAAGTTCTCTTCCCCACCTTCACTGTCAGATTCCCATTCTCCTGCCTGAGTCTGCTTTTCTCCCAGAGCAGAGATGGGGCATTTTTTCTCTAAGAGTGTGGGAGGATGCCTGCCCTTGACTCTCTTGCTGTAGCCTTCTGTGCTTGACTCTCTTGCTGTAGCCTTCTGTGCTTGTCTTATAAAAGGGACTATCAGCCAGCGATGACTAACCTAGGATTTCCCAGCTTCTTGGAGTAAGCACCAATTAAAAAAATCTGTCGAGGTTAACACAGTAGGAGACAACTCTCCAGACTACACAACAATGCTGTGCACACAAGTCATGTTAAGAGAAGTCCATTCAGACTGCTTTCTTCTTCCAGACTAGTTTGTTTACTTATTTACAAGTGTTCTTCTTACTAAGTATGCATCCATGAGAGATGACTCCTCTTGGTGTGTTTAACTTTTAAAAGCACATCTCGGAGACTTAATGCCTTGAGATTAAATTCTAAGAAAAATCAGTTTTGAGCTTGGCTACACCCCAGATCCACATGGCAAAATGAAGGACCCAGTTGGGGAGAGGGTTTCTTGAACAAGTCATATCATACACAATCATGCAAAGACCAAAGTGAATTTCTTTGAGGCTTGAAATCTTTGAAGTTTGTCCCCAGACAACTGGATATTTGTGTTCTTTAGAATGAGTTTAATTTAAAGCAGAAAGGATAGAAAAAGAAAACAGATGAAAAAACAGGCTGCAAGATAGAAAACATATGTATATTCTCATGTGAAAATGTATGCATGGTACACAAATTATTATTGTCATTATTTTCCTTTCTGATATTAAAGAACAGGATTTTTCCCCAAGATGACTAGTCTTTTTACATAGTGCATGCATGTCTGTGAGGCATGGCATAAGATACAGCAAGCCCATGGAATCCAGAGGTGGATTATTTTTAGCCTTCAGATTACAGTCATACGATTTATTTCACCTCTGAAGCAAAATAAATGGAGAGTGAACCAACACCTATTAAACTCTCATTTGAGCTGGCTCTGTACTTAGTGCTTTTCGATGTGTGTGTGTTTTTTTAAGTAAAGAAGGAAGATTCACGTGGGAGAGCAAAGAAAGATGACTTAGAATAACCAGTGTGTCAAATGCCTGCTTGAGTTTATAGCTTGACTCTATCACAAGGTAAAAGGTATAACCTTAAACTAGAGCACAGTCTTTTGTATTCTTTCCCTCTCTAAAACACAATTTCTATTTAGACAACTAATGATCCTTAAAATGTCTCATCAAGGAAGTTGCAGAACATTTTTAAATGTTGAGCTGTTTTTCCTCTCTTTTTTCCAGGTAATAAACACTTGACATTTAGGAAATGCAGTTCTAAATTTACAAAGCACACAGCAGTTTTCAACTCGGCTCCCAACGATGCAAGGTACCATCACATACATAAATTTACGGAACCGGCTTTCATCCGGTGCTGGCACCTTTATAGAAAGAGAGATTATTGCTTGACTCACAGAGAATAAAATTATATTCAAATTAAGTTTGTTTTAAAGAAGGATAACTACTTTTTCTTTCCTTCTCCTGCTTTTCTTAGTGCCTTATGTACCTTACACAATAATGAACAAGCATATTGGCAGGGTCTTATCCAGGCAAAAATGCAAAAGAGTCTACTAATCTCTAGCCTGGCTAGTCAGGGTCTTATTAGCAAGTCAGGGAATCCAAAGCTGACTGTCTGAAACATACAGAGAATTTGCTGGAATTGTTATGGGAGCTGGAGGGCCAGGCTAGCAAAACAACCAAGAAGCACAGGGACGCCAGAGAAGAGATGATACTGCGATGTAGCCCACAAGTCATGCGGCTATGAACATAAACCTCCAGCCATCTCTCTTCTTTCCTAACAGTCACTGGAGTTGAAGTTGGAGGAGAGCCTCCTTTCCCGGTTGTTTTACAGTGGAGAGGGGAAAGATATAGTTGGTTGAACTTCTGTGGAAAGACTTCCATGCTATGAGAGGTTTACTTACAGGGAGACTGGGGTAGCAGTGGAAGGTTAGTCTGGATATTGGGCAGTTCTTTGGATGACATGTATTCCCAACTTTCAAGGAAAAACATCACCAAAGAGGAGAATATAACATATTCTTACATGATATCTTATCTCTCTCCCTCTGGCAATGACCACATCCAACTAAAAGGAAAAGAAGTCTCTTGGCTGTGATCTTTGTCAAGTCTTTGCAGTTTTAGAGAGGAAGACACGGTTTCTGCCTTCTTACCAACTCATTCAGAGAGCGCTTTCTGTCCACAGAGTTCTACCCTAAGTTCTTCAAGAATGAGGAGATCTCAGTTTGTTATTTTCCAATTTCATGGTTTTAAAAACATTAACTTTGAACTTTTGTTTTTTGCCTATTTTTTTAAAGTGCAGATGTATTCATCCCACCTGCCTTACGCCATTGCTTTACAAAATAACTGGCTGTGCATGAAGAAAACATTCATACACCTTAAGAAACTACATGTGTGCAAAAATACCTTACGGTACCATTTAACTGTTTATAATACTTAAAAGCCTGACTCACAGTTATCCTGGAACCAGCAGCTAGGACTACAATTCCTGTCTCCATTTTGTAAGTTGCTATATGAGGGTATTATCAGCTTACTAAAAAAACGAAAGAAAAGAAAAGGATATCTAGGAAGAGTTAGAAGAATGAGATACTGCTGGACCCAAGTTTCCTGAGTCAGAAAACATGGTGTTCGTATTAATGTCCTGCTGATATTAACAATTACTAATTCTGCAGACTGGTGATGTACTAGGAGTCTGACTATTCTATCCTCACACTACCCATAGAGGTTTAATTTTCCTGGTGTGCAATGGACGCTGAAGCCTAGAGATATTATATAACTTTGCTCCCATCCATGCAACTAGTAGATATCTTGCTCCCTTCAATACTCTACCCTCTAAATCTACCGTTCCCCCTTCCAATATAGCTATAGTGCTATACTGAAAAATCAGGTAACTGACAGCTGGGATATGTTCTCTAAAAACCATGATAATATTATCATTCGCTGAGCAGTGCGTATGCTGATATAGGTATTATCTCCTTTAACTTTCACAATAGGCTTTCAGAAATCCAAGGCATAAAAAAATTAAGGAAATTGCATACTATCTTGCAGGCAGCAAGGTGCAATACCAAGATGCACACTGGTCTGAGACTCCAAATTCCATGATTTTAATTGCTCATCATTGCGTGATTTTGCATAAGGCCTAAAGTTGAGTTAAAAAAAAATCCACTTTTGAGTTTAGTTTTATAAACTCTTATGGGACAGTTCCAATTCAGTATCCAAACATCTCCCCCTGCCCTTTCTCTCTGTAAACAGCCTCCACAACTTGGGAAGGAATGAGAACAAAGATTTCAGGCTTCCTGAATCCAGCAGATTCATGTTCCCTGCAGCTTCCCTTCACACATTTCATCTGTACATTTGAAGAACTGAACTTTTCAGGGACACGTAACTTCATTGTAGAAATTCCCTCATAAGCTTGGCGCTATGGCACATGCTTGTAATTCCTTTCACTAGGAGGCAAAACCAGGAGGATCTCAAGTTTGAAGCCAGCGTAGGCAGCTTAGCGAGAACTTGTCCTACACAAGGAATGTAAACCTTATGTACTGCAAAAATATATAAAAAAGAAAAGAGAATAAAGAGATAGATGGAGAGGATAGGAAAGGAAGGGAATGAGAATGAAAAAAGTAAGGTGTGCTATGTACATGTATCAACTCCCCATAAGGAATGCAAACATTATTTAATGCAATCATGTAAAAATTAAAAAGTTTTAAAACTACAAAATAATAATTTAAAAAAAGGGGGATGTAGCTCAGGGGTAGAGTGTCCCTGGGTTCAACCTCTAGTATCACAAAATAAATTGCATTTAACAATTCCTCCCAAAGGACCGTTGATAGGGGCTCGCTCGCTGCTTCTGACCACTAGAGGGCGCTGGACCCCACAGATTCTGGCTACTCAAATCTGTAGGACTGAGGTATTCGGGCCCCGCCCCTGACTAGTTGAATCTGAACGTTCATGGTGCAGTACCTGGTGATTTGTGCGCAAATGAAGTTTGAGGAGCACTCTTCTAAGCCACAGCTTCGAAGTCAAGAAGCAAATGATCCTCGAATGTTTTTCTTCTCTAAAGGAAATAACCGCATTCCTATGTTAAAACCCTTCTGGTTTCAATCCTTCCAATTCCCTACAATCAAATATGGCTCTCGGTTAAATTCTGTGACTTCTGGACCCACCAGGAGGTGTCAGTATTTCTTTGGACGCCACAGTGGCCTCCGGAGTTCTTTACCCCTCCATTCTTCCTGAAGCCAATTATGTCTGAAAAATGGGCAGGGGTTTCCTCCACATTTTCACTTACTGTAGGACAATCTTCTGAGGCAAAGATATTAGCAATCCCAAAATAATCCATTGTATTTTTTTCTTCAGATAGAACACAGAGCCTTATTCCCAGCCCAAAACAATCCTCTCTCTCTTCCTCTCTGTCTCTCGCCCTCTTCCCTCTCCCTCCTTCCCTCATCTTCCACTTTGTTTCTGTTTCTCTCTTCCCCTCAGTTTTTCTCCCTGCCTCATTTCCTCACACTCTCGTCCTTCATCTCCACAGTCATACTTTTGTTTTTTAAACTGAAAAGACCAAAAAAGTCATTTTTCTCTTGCGAAGATATTTCTGTGCAGAAGTTGGGGAGCAAAAATTTGGACCTCACAAAAGCCAGCTTTTGTCAGCCCTCCAGCTGGTAAATCAAGCAGACCCCGCCCTCCAGGAAGCTAGCAATCCTGACAAACCACCAAAAGCCAATCCTGAGAGAAGCACCCTTTGAAGAAGATTTGTCCGAAGTCAGCAGGACTGATAGCCCGTTTTGAGGATCAGCAGAGTTAGCCTTTGTAGCAGGGCTTTATTTATTTCTCAAATAATATTTTGTATGCAGACATTCTCCAGGCCCTGTTTCAGAGCCTTATTAAATGTGTAAGAAGCCTGCATAATTGAGCAGGTTAACCAAAGACTAGGCTTTAAATTGATGTGCATTTCATTTTAGATGCTGGTTCCTGATTTGTGTGGCTTTTTTTTTTTTTTAATGTTCCTGCCAGCACTGGGTGTGCTGCTAACAATTAGAATCTTGCCAGCAGAGTGCTTTTTCTTGTTTGCTTTCCAGAATGATTCTGCTATATTTTTGTAACCTTTGTTTTAGATTAACCACGTAAAATCATTTGACAGGTATCTGAAAAGACTCACTTCCCTGACAAGGGAGGTTATTAGTAGCTTCTCACTGAGGAAAACAATCCTGAGAGGGATTAAATAAGAGAAATGCTCTCTGAGTCATTAGATGCTAGACAGTTTAGAATACCAGAAAAATATACTGTAGCACTTAATTGGCACTAGGTAATGACTTAATGGTTCTCTAGATCTCTCACACTGCGTGTGCAGCCTGAGTAGCTTGAGTAGCACTCGAGCAAAGTTTTACTTTGCTTTGCAAAAGAGGATGTAATCCGTTGTTGGCTGAGAAACTGGGTACCAAGAAAATTAATAAGGTTTTAGCATTATTCACAACACCTGTCTTATAATTTAGCAAATGTGTAGATTCATGGTGTTACGGTTTAGATCTAAAAAGTCCCCCAAAGCCTCTAGAGCTCTGAGTGGGACATTTGTAAGGTGATTTTCTTGTGGAGTCTTAGTGCTGGCTTGCAGTTAGAGTTAGGGCCTGGTAGGAAGTGGTGGGGCTGGGGTGTGGCCTAGAAGGGTTTCTCCCAGTGCCCGGCTCTTTCTTTTGCCTGCTCTGCTTCCTGGATACCATGGCCTGAGCTCTGTGTCTCCTCTGGTCCTCAGGGCCAGCTGACTGTGGATTGAAACCTCTACGAACTGCATGGCAAAATAAACCTCTCTTCTTTAAATTTGCGGATGTCATGTATTTTGTTGCAGCGACAAGAACAGTGACCAGCACACATGGTAAGAGTCATAACATTCAAGAAGTTTGGAAACTGAGTCATTTAATGCTTCTCAGAATCCTATTGACAAGCTAGGTTTTATTGTTTGCTGGTGGGGTCTGCTTGTTTTCTTTTTCGTATGTGATCTATAGTGGTTGGCCACACACACTTTGGCACTGGATTTAAATCTCAGCTTCCTAATTCATTGGCTTATTGACTTGTCAGTCTTCCTCAACTTCTGTAAACCTCAGTGTTATCTGTAAAATGGGAATTATAATCCTCAAATGAAATGTCTTCAATGTAACTAAGAAAACAATTTTTCTACCCACCCCAGGGACTGTTTTTGGACATGCATAGAGAAGCTGATCTGCCAAAGATTTTATGTATTTATTCAGTAATGACCTGTTAAGTGCATACTGTAATTTGTGGAGGGAAAATATGACAATGAACCAGATCAAGGAAGCTTGTGAGCATGTGTTGTTTACATTCTCATGGGCAACCACAGAAAATCAAGTAAACAAACACATAAATATGCAATAACAGATGATCATGATATGTTAGAGAAAAAATAAGTCTTTTTGGAGAAAACTAAGGTGGAATAAAACAACAAAAAACAAAGAAGTCTAAGGAAGTTACTTAGGGGAAGTGACATGAAAAGAAAATGATAATTTCAAAAGTTTATATCATATGCCTTCAAGCAGTTAGAAGATTGGATGGATACATAACAGATTTTGTTTCTCAAACACAGAGCCATGGTCTTCTCTGAAAAATGAGAGAATGAAAATGGGGCAGAGACTCCTCTGTCCAATAGTCTCAATTTTTCTTTATTGCAAAATCTGTAGATTGTGCTCCATTTAAGGAAGAATTTATTAAGAATTATTGTTTGGGTCTGGTAGGTAACAGTGAGGGTTCAGAACTGCTTTTGAAAGAGCAAAGCTGATTGACTGTCAAGCTCTCATATCTCAAGGTGCCCCTTTGCATCCACTCAGAACCAGTCTTACCATTAGGCTACTCCCACTTGGAGTAGCACCGTAGACAGAAGCTCTTCCTTTCAATTCTCTGGTCATTGTCCAGATCCCTAAGTGTGCCATTGAAGCTGTCATACTTGTCAGTTGTACTATGTCCACTTGGGAACTTTAGCCTAGGGAGTAGGAGCTATAATAGTAGTAAGACCAAGTAGAAGTCTCTGATTCTTGTTTCCCTTATCCTTCAGTCAAGATAGCAAATCACAAACAATATGAAACCCCAAGGGGATAATAAAGATAAATCACCTACCATTTAAAAATGCACAGTGCAGGGTTGGTAGTCTTTATCTCATCGTTTAACTCATGCATCTGAGCCTTGCAAAACCTGGAAAAGTCCAGGAAAATGAGTGTAGACTTGTGCACACCAGCCAAAGAGTAGCCCCAGTTTCAGCTGCTGCACTAGACATTCATTATTGCTAGCACAAAGTAATCATGCCTCAGATAAAGGATTTGAGACCTTAGATTTGGCAAATGTGTGCTTTTCTTCCTTGTTATAGCAAACATTTTGAATTCGGGTAGAATGGGCAGGAATATTCATTTATGGTTCTGCTTTAGCCTCTTTTAACTCCTCCACTTTCAGTAAGAGTATAATAAAGAGATTTGGACATGCTATAGTCAGTATATCACATAGATCTGCTCCATTAATGCCATCATGCTGATTAAATAGGACAAGGTAGTGTTGGCTCTGGTATAAAACCTATGCTCCAGGGGATCAGAGACAGATCTTGTGAAGAGTTGGGCACCTGAAGAGACCCCTTTCTGAAGCATGTCTGATTATTCTCTTAAACGTGAAAAGCAGTGGTTGTGACTTCATCTTTTGACCCAAAGAACAGCAAAACTGATTAGACCTCTTTGGGTTATAGGAGCGATGCAGTCCACACAGGGATGCTGCTGTGGTCTATATATCAGCTCACACTGCAGAAGGCTGCCTAGTGTGGAGACCAGGGCAGGGAAGTCTCTGTGGCAGACCCAGGCTGTGGAGTGAGCAGCCTTGATTCACTGCCCATAAAACCTGATGATTCTATTGTGTTAAGAGAGGGCCCATGGTGAGAAAAGAGGCAGCATGTGATTTGTGGAAAGCACAACTGGAAAAAATATTACATAATCTCCTAGGACTAGAGCCATTGAAGAACCGCTCCGAAGGCTCTAGTAAAAGTGAAGACATCCAAAGTTGAACTTCACCATGACTAGAGTTCAAGACAGCTGAATGACTAGTTAGCCCAAGACCCTGTGTCATTGCCAATGGTTACATTAGTACCCAGTCCCCAGCTCTTTCCTGTGATCATAAGGGGAAAGATGCCACACTGCAAGCCAAAGGAGGGACAGCTTGTGCTGGGATTATATGCAGTATGGATCAGCATGTGGGTAAAAGTGCCTTACAGTTCCATTGTTTAAAGGATGGGGAGAGAAGCATCCCAATGAACAAGATGCAGGTGGTGCATCTGGTGTAGAAGAAGTAGCCCAAGGTCAACTATACAGACTTGTAGGCTGAGATCAGTAGCATGACTGGCTAGGCAAGAGCTTGGAAAAAAGAGTCACAAAGAGGGCTGGGAAAGAGGCATGTGCATGGGAATTTGGAGTTACAAACAGTATGAAGATGTACCGCATACATGTTCATGCCCACAAGAAAGCATTGAACAACCAAATAAACAGAATGACTCAACCATTTGACATTTGCAAGCCTTCTTTATGGAGTGGCCATGATGGCAAACTAGAAGCTGTTCATGGGCTCAGTAACACAGACACCCGTTTTCCAGAGGAAATCTAGCTACTGCTGACTCTAAATAGTAAATTCAAGAAAACCTGCCCATCCCTAGGCCATGTCATAGCTTCAAGGCACTCTGTACTTAGTATATATAACCAGAGACTCAAAATGCTTTATGTCATCTAAGGAGCTAATTAGACGCTTTACTTCATCTTATCCAGCCCAACACAGTAGTCCAACCTTAGAGGGAGCAGTCACAACATATATTTAAAACAGCCAAAGAATCAATATTTGAATTTCAACTTTATGGCATTTTGGTAGGCTCAAATTTTATAAACCCAAGGTTTATTTGCAAAGACCTATTGTTTTAAAAGTCCAGTCAACAAATTAGGCAGATGCAGAGTTAATTTAGAATAGGTTACCTTGTAGTTTTTCTAATCAATCTTTCTAGCACAAAGTCTCAGTGTGTGTGTGTGTGTGTGTATGTGGTTGACTTTAGTAGACACAATAAAATCTCATCAGTTGGTATTTTCAAGAGAAATGTGTGGTCATGCCAAGAAGTATTTCCTGCTGGCTGTGAAAACCAGGCCTAGGTCTGAGTTTATTAAATTCTTGAATAGAACAGAATGAAACCACACATACGATATTCTACTTCCGCTTTGCTCAGTCAGTTTGAAGCAAGAGAATTCAAATGGCAACTCATGAGTTTGAAAGGTGACAACTCAGAACAAGCAGGGTGATTTGCTAAAGCTCATGGCAATTGGAACAAAAATTGCCCATTTCTGTCAAACCCCATAGGGAGAAATATTTTGAAATGAATTTTGCCTGGAGCAGATTGCATTGTTTCATAGGCAGTTCATCCTCTCTACCACCTGGGCACAGATTCAACATATCCATTCTTTTTTCAAACAGTAAACCAATTTATGATTGATGAATCACAGAGGAGACAAGAGAATTTATCTGGAGGTGGTGAGGACAGTGTTCAGTTATCTAACTATACTTGAAATCCTGCATATAATCAATTATAGAACTGTAATTCATGTAATCTACATTTTATTGAAATTGAAAAATGGATTGCAAAATAATCACTAAATGGGAAGAGACTTTTAACACTGTCCAACACAAGGTTGGCTTCATAGAATTGCTTTAGACAAGACTAGAGATTTATATAAACTCAACTTGCTCATAATGAAAATTACATATGAAACTTGTGCATTGTCCAATTTTTGAAAAGTCATCAAAGGGACATTAAAACCATCTAGTCATCAAATCTTTTCCTCAAGAAAACACACATTGTGCTAAATGTAGAATAAAAATTGCCAGAAAAAGAACATTGGATTCACGTTACTGAAAGCCATTGGAAAAGTCTTTGAGCATACAATGGTGGCATTTGTCACTTAAGAGCTCTTCATAAAATTACTCTTTAATTAATGCCTTTTAGAACAATGCCCTTTGAATCATAAATAAAATTGTCATGTACCTGGGTTTATTTAATGAATACTATGTTGCCATATTTTCTATATCCGTATTGATCCACACTCTTATATTATATGGCATGTAGGGCCATCTGACAAAACTTGCTTTCTTATCTTGATAGTCTACCTATCTTGTGTCATCAAGGAATATCTCCTGTCATCCCTTTGCTTTTCCGTGTCTGTAGTTTATCTACAGATATTTTTGAGCTTCCCAAATAAGCAATATGTCATTCAAAACCCTAACTGTCTAGTAGTTTCTCTTTATTATGCCCTTTATTTATTTTTTCATACAGAATAGTTTTGTATAGAATAGGAATTGTGGATGTTATCAGATTTTTGTTGCTGGGTCAAAATATTGACACAATTTAAAGTGAAACAAGTATTTTTAGTGAAGGGTTTCAGAAGTTCATAGTTAGCTGGTTCCAAGGCAGAAACATGGTGAAAGGGTGTAGTAGTATCAGCAAAGCAGCGCATCCCCTGACAGGGAGGAAGCAGAGAGAAAAGAAGAGAGACAGAGGGAAGAGAAGGGGATGGGAACAGAATCCACTCTTCGAAGGATATGCCTACATCTCTCATCGGGGGCTCATCTCCTAATTGCACATTTAGTTATGAACCCATTAACGGATTAATCCATCAATGAGATTAAGCACCCTCATAATCTAATCACCTTCTAAGAGCCCCACCTTGGAAAGAGCCCCATTTTAGAGTAGAGCGACATTTTGGATCCAAACTGTAAAATGAGTATATTTATTGATTTGATAGTATAGGGAGTAGTTATTTTATAATTGTAAATATTTACTATTGATCTTTATAAGTACTCCCTATCAAGTTAAGAATGATCTTATATTCCTAAAGATTTTTATAATGATTAGTTACTGTGACAGAATATTTTTCTCTGTCAAGCTGATCATATTGTTTTCTCCTTTAACTTGTTAAAGGGTTAGTTCTGTTTGTTGATTTTGAATATTGAAATGATCTTGCATTTCTGCATTGTACCTTACATATATATTAATATATTTATAATGCACACAGACTTAAAATATATCACTAATAGCTCCTGTTTCTGGGACCATAGCTAACTGGAAGTTCCTTCTTCCACTCTCCACATTCACCACCACATTTCGGTAAGAACACTTTCACCTGGGCTCCTTCTAACCAGTGACTGCACACAGGGAAGATGGCAGGCCAGGAGACAACTCTGGTATGTGACTGATTCGAGGATGTTGTATTTGCTTGGCTGGAACTTTCTCCATCTCTGAGGCTACTTCTGCTCCTCCATCTCTTTTTCCTCTCCTTTCTCTGACAGACTGAACATTCACCCATCAACTCCTTGTTCTTCCCATTTATCCTTCACAATACATCTCTAGAACATCCAATCTCAACTTTTGCTTTTCAAAGAACTTTCACCAACACTAGTTGACTTCTGATACTACTTCTGTAGCATGAATAAAGTTGTCCTGCATTGCTCGTCTCCTCTAGTGTCCTTGTATGGTGCTGGAATTAAGTTATGCTAGTGTTTGTGTCCCTTCCAAAATCTATGTGTAACATTCTTGGGAGGTGTGGCCCTTAGGAAGTGATTGAGTCAAGAGCTTCACTCTTGTGAAAGGGATTAGGTGCCCTTTAAAAGGCCATGATTCAAGAGTTCATTGCTTGCACCTCTTCCATCCTTTCCACTGTCTGAGGATACAGTGTCCCTTCCAGATGATGCAATGACCAGGAGCCACGTGTGAAGCAGAGACCAGACTCTCACCAGACATTAGCCTGCTATGGCTTCCATCACAGCATCTAGAACTGTGAGAAATAAATTTCTACATTTTGTAAATTACTCAGTTTCAGATAGTGTTTTGTTACAGCAGCACACATGGACTAAGATCGGTTTCTTCATACAATAAGTTAGAAAATGTCCCCTCATTTTACGATCTGGAAGTGTTTATGATGATTTGAAATTTGCAGACTACATGCTTGGTAGAACTCAACTGTGAAACCATCTGTTCTTTTTTCTTTTGTTTTCTCAAGAAATACTTATCTCATTGCCATCAATTCAATGGTGAGAGTATGTAGGTTATCTAAATCATTCTGCCACCAACTTGATCTTGGTCCTCTGACTTCCAGAACTGTAAGACAATAAATTTCTATAGCTTCCACCATGATCCCTGTGGTATTTTGTCCTAGCAGTATAATCAGAATCACATAGAACTTTCATCAGCTGAAGTCTGGCAGGGTGGAGAGAGAGTCTTTTCATGGATAGAAAATATGCTTTCCTTGCTTCCTTCATGAAGACCATGAGGATATTTTAGATTCAGAATTGTTTTAGTCTGGGTTTATCCTGAATAACTGAGGAACAACAGAAGCTACCCAGTTTTGGAGGCTGGGAAAACCATGACCATGACAACGTCAACTACTCTGTGTGGTGAGAACCTGCTTCCTATTTCATAGATGGTGCCTTCTTGTTGTGTCCTGCTGCTAGAGGAGGGAAGTGAACTTCCTCAGGCCTCTTTAATTAAGGGATCTAATTAAGTTGATGAGAGCCCTAGTCTCCTGACCTGATCACCTACCCAATGCCCTCCACTTCTGAATGCCATCATTTTGGGAATTAGATTTCACTGCATGAATTTAGAGGAACACAAAATCATAGCCAAAGTGGAAACTGATGTGCCTCTTCCCGCCTTCCTCTCCCATCACTACCCATCTTTATCCCCTTAATCTCATAGCCATAGGAAAGAGATTTTGTTTTCTTAGTACCTTTGTTAAAGGTCACTTTTTTCATTAGCAGCCTCTTCCATCTGTCACTACTGTGAGAAAACTTAGCCTGACTTTTATTCACATTGTGTTCAGGGGTTTCTCAGTCCTCTGGGTAACTTTTTTCAGATTTAAGCTTTATGTCATCTTTTCCTCACTCTTTTTTTTTTATCTCCTTTAATCTTGGATTAATGTTAAACACAAAAGAACCAAGCATTAATCTCTGCTTCACCCTGGGTGGTGGGAATGTAGTTTCTTTTTGTGAATTTTTCAAAGAAAAGGAAAATGCTAACAGTATAATTAAAGATAAAAATAAAGGAAGACTTAACGAGATTTGAATTCCTATGAGATGGGCTCCTAGGAGGCTTTTCATTAAGATTTAATTTCTGACAGTCACAGATAAAGGAGACCAGCTCATTTTATCCATTTCTGCAATGTGATTTTTAAAAGAGCTGTAAAGGATTTTGAAGGGTAGGGAATCTACTAGTCTCAACATGTATGAGCAGAATTCCTTATTGTCCTGGTGTGTCCACCCCCTCACTCCCAATAGATAAAACTGTGACTCACTTTAATTTTTTTAATACTAATGATTCATATGTGAGAAGAAAAACAACATGGGGCTGAAGAATTCCTGGGATGACCTCCATCTCAGCCAGTTAATACAGAAGTGGAAAAGGATGTGGAACAAATCAGATTAGGAGGCTGAGGGGGAACATTAGTGAAAATGGCTAAAGGATAGAAACAAAAACCAAATAAAAACAGTTCTCAAGGAACTAGAGATGTAGATGATCCTACTCGTAATGGTGACTACACCATCTAACATGACAGTTTTGGAATATAAGGAGCCAGGGAGCCAAGACTCCTCAAAGAATCCCACAATGAATAGCATGTCTTGTTATGTTACCTTAAGGAAAGGATGGCTGGATGTAATACACTGTCAAACTGATACACTTGTGTGTCAGCAAGGGCACTACTAATAATTGTGCTGATGCAATAGGGATAAAACATGACCATCCCAGACAAGTCACCTTGGACTCACATTGTAGGTGATCTTTTCTTGTCTTGCAGAACCTGTGCTCACAAAATGATGGAAGTTCCAGCTAATATCACTGCCTACAGGAAGGACTTTGGGTAAACGATCCTCCCACTCCCTTCAGCAAATCCAGAGAGAGGTAAAGGTAAACACAGAAAAATTACAACAAATGTCTGTCTCATTATTCCTGGAGGAGAGGGGATAGTAATAATATAGGAATTTGAGACTGAGAGCAGTCCAGGGATATACCTACAGGAGTTTAATTTTGGTACACACTATCAATCATTACCACTCTGTTGCCTCTGGGCGAAACTTCTCTTCTACTTATCCAAATTTTATCCATCCTCCTAAGGCCTGCAAACATGGCATGGGGGCTCTTCATGACTAGAATACTTATTATTGCTCCAGGTTTTGAGACCTTATTACACTTACAGTTAGCATTGGCTTGCCACATGATTCAGCTGCAGAAATTTCATCTCTTCCGAGAAAAGGTAGGGATTT
This sequence comes from Dolichotis patagonum, assembly GCA_004027295.1. Lineage (NCBI taxonomy): Eukaryota > Metazoa > Chordata > Mammalia > Rodentia > Caviidae > Dolichotis > Dolichotis patagonum. The sequence goes on from PVJX010009885.1 coordinate 28,517, forward strand.
TCATTTTGTGTCTAACATCATTTTCCAGATACAAACATTATTAAAAATATTTATTGTCTATTTACTGCAGAGTCAGGACCTTGAATGACAGTGGGGCTGGCTGCAGGGGTCAGGTCAGAGGAATGTAACCCCATGAGAAACAAGAAAAAAAATTAAATAGATATTACCTATACACACACCAAAGCATATGAGTTTTATAAATTGGATCCCAAGGAACTTGTCCCCGTCCTCTGCATTCTTGCTAGCAAGTCCTGTCTCAGCCATTGCCAGATATTTCAGATTGCACAGTGGAATGTGTACTACTCATATTTGGCATAAACTAGAAAGTTTTCATCTTTTTAATATTAGGAAGTCTTTTTGTTACTTTGTTAGATCAAAATCACACATGGGCCAGAACCAGCTGAACTCATTTTACAAGAACTGTCATCACTTTTGTGTAAGTTATTTAATTATACATGCACACCCTTCTACTTATAGTAGGGTTATGTTCCAGGAAACTCATCATAAACTAAAAGCACCATAAAATGCAAATGAATGTAATAAATCTACCTTACCGAACATCATATTTTACCAACACTGGACATTGTGGAATGTTCATTGTGTTCCCTCATGATTGGATGGTTGATATATGGTATTGTACCACACAGGATGGTTGATATATGGTATTGTACCACACAGCAGAAGGTCTAGGGAAGACCAAAACTCAAAGTACAGTTTCTCCTGAATGTGTATAACTTTTGCACCATTATGAAGTAAAAAAACAATCCAGAAGTTGGTCAATCCTAAATTGAGGACCTACTTATAATATCTATTTTTAAATTCTGGATAGTGATGGGGATTGAATCCAGGACCTTGTGCATCCTAAGCATGTGCTCTACCACTGAGCTACACTTTCAATGTAAACTTTAAAAAAAAATTAAAAAGAAGTGAATTCTACTTAAGATGACCTAAATTAAAAGCTGTACCTCAAGCAGAAAAGAGGTAACTCAATTAACTTAAAACCTAAACATAATTTCAGAGGCAAATTAAGCAATAAGACCAAAGAGAGTATTATAAAATAACACAGCATAAGAGTTTTTCCAAAGTTTTATTGAAGCAGTAACAAGTTGGTCAGACACTTGCTGGAAAAAGAAAGCAGTTTTAATGGTATTCAAAAATACTTTTTAAAAAGTATTCTAGCACAAGACTTCTTTGTAAACTAGATTATGTTGTAAACTTCTTTCTAACTCTTTTAGGAGTGTCGGTTGTTAAGAACTAGATTTTATTTCTATTCCCAATCTATCTTGCGCTCTTGAAAAACTGCAGAAAGGCACTTGAAAGCTGTTTCTTTAAGATATGGGTTTCTTCTTTATTTTTGCTGGTAATATATTGCTGTACCAAGGACGTGCACTTTTTACTCAAGGTCATCATGATGCTGAGAAGTTTCATTGATAACCTGTTAAAAAATAAAACTCAAATCAAATATGACACACCAGGTAGAAGTTTAAATTATCCTATAAGTTATGGCAGGAAGAAATCCTACTAAACACACATAATTCATTGTGCCAATTGAAAGGTTATACTGATTCTGCCTGGCAGCAAGGATTACAGCACTGAGGGACAGATGCTTATGCAAGACACCCTTCACCTACAAGCTTAATGAACAGCCAGTGAAATGTTGTGATGTGCAAAAAGAAAACTCCCAAAACTTTGTTTATGAAGGATGCCATGATAATCCTATGCTACAAAGTTTAAAAGCAACTGAGATGTTAAAATGTATGACTAGTGCATTGTAAATTTCATTTCATAATTTTAATAGATTGCATACATGTCTTTCCTGGATCAGAGTTAGCAAGACCTGGTTGATCCTATGCATATCCTTGTACTATATAAGCAGGAACAGGTGCAGCTGGGTAATAGTAAGAGTGGGCCATGTGCCCAGAATCAAAGCATTCTGGATACTGAGGTAATCTAGTGAGGTCCTCTCATGAAGCTAGACTAGGAAGTAAGTTAAGCAAGTTTCACGCCCATTTCAAATTAAGCACCATAACAAATCACTACTTTTGGAGCTCAGGAAGAACTGCTATCTTACCTTCATATCCAGGAATAAGGCCCTATCCAGATTTTTGGTTTTGTTTGTTTATTTGTAGTCATGAAAGAAATGGGAACCTCTCAAATTAGCTAGCTGTATCTGATGTATACAGGTTCACTGATTTAAAAGAGGACCAATGCCTGTATGAATTACTCTATTTTTATATTTCATTTTTATTTCTTAAAATTTTTCCCAATTTTTTTATTGTAAAAAATACCAACCTGTCCATCTCTAGTCTCAACTGTCTTAATCAGAAGTGTCCTTTTTGAGTGGGTGTCAACCAGAGGGAGTGATTCCAGATTGGTTTCTGAAGAAAGAAACATGTCCAAAATGAGTAAAAATGAAATTTTAAAAAAGAACATTTTACTCAAAGAATTATCAGGGGTTTTTTTGCAATTATTTAAAATGGTACTCCCAAATAAGTCTACAAAGCAATATCTGTTTGAAAACTCAGCACCTAATACCAGAGACCTTAGCCTCAGGATGGGCTGGCACTTTGGTGTATGTTTTATTAGGAAGAAGTAAAACACAGTTTACACTGAACTTCCAGCATAGACTGCAAGAGAGTACTTGGATTTGAAAATAAGAAATATTTTATAGAATTTTCTCTCGCATGGCATTTTCCATGTATCATAAAAATGAGTGTTTTACTGTAAATAGGATGGTAATAACCAGTGAAATTTTTCATAAAAGTAAATAGAATGCTTACCCCTTAGGTTCAGGGAGGCAAAGTTTGGAAGAGGCATAGAAATCCTATAAAAAAAATTAAACAGTAACATTATTGGGAAATAATTTTAACAATGAACAAATGCACACACTTCCTTTTTTCTTCAAATAAAATTCTACTCTTGTAATTGATAAGTTAGGAATTTGTTTCAGAAACTTTTGGCCAGTGTTGATCTCGGTACATTTAAAATATTTCACTTCAAGCATTTTCTTCACAGAGGCATGAACTAGAGTCACGATAGAGGGAAAGAGTGTTGGCTTTGACAAAATTGTTGGTTTAATTCCTAGTTCTGCTACTAATTAGCTCAGACAGTGACAAGTTACTTTCTGTGCATAGAAAGTTCCTCATCTATAAAAAAGTGCAAAGGAATGGCCCCGAAGATCTGGTTAGAAGACTGAGTGGGATAATTACATAAAACGAGTGACAGAGTAGCTAGTAAATGTTAATTCCCCACAGGAAGGTCTAGCTTCCATACCTGCTCTCCTCGCCTTCCAGCAGCTTCCTGTAGGTGGCGATCTCAATGTCAAGAGCCATCTTAACATTGAGCAGGTCTTGGTATTCACGAAGATGACGTGCCATCTCTTCTTTCATGTTCTGAATCTCATCCTGCAGACGCCCAATAGTGTCTTGGTAGTTAGCAGCTTCCAAAGCAAAGTTCTCCTCCATTTCACGCATCTGGCGTTCCAGGGACTCGTTCTGTAGGAGGTCAGAAAGGCTTCATGATGTTATTTCCCAGAAATACCCAGCTATTACCAGAGCCATTTGCAGTCTGTGTACAGTGATTCCCCTTTGAGTGGACAAATTGTGCCCACTCTAATTTCACATGGAAGATACAAATACCAAGTCCCTCCCACTGGAAGCAATGGTGTATGTAAACTGAAATCTGGTCCAAGCACTCCATCAAGTGCTTTAAGACAGTCTCGATAATTCTTTTTCTTTAGATCAAAATATAAATTTAGATTCATATATTAAATGGAACTGGCCCAAGCTCATTGTTTTCTTATTTTTTCTGTGGTGTGGTACTCACAGTTCCTTTGAGTGCATCCACTTCACAGGTGAGAGACTGCACCTGTCTCCGGTACTCATTGGACTCCTGCTTTGCCTGGCGCAAGGCATCATTGTTCCGGTTAGCAGCCTCGGAGAGGTCAGCAAACTGTCAGGGAGAAAAACAGGAGGCCCACGTTTACAACTCAGGGAAACATACCATAATTCTGACTCCATGTTGTTAGGAATATGTCTCAATTTCTGTTTTGAAAGCTAGAGAAGGGGCACTGAATGCTGACATCGATATTTTCAAACAGAATTGACTCCTCTCTGTTCATTTAAAGATGGTAGAAAGCCAGGCATGGCAGTGCACACCTGTAATCCCGGCACTTGAGAGGATGAAGCAGGAGGCTCATCTGTGTTTGAGGTCAGCCTAGGCTATGTAGCGTGAATTCAAGGCCAGCCTGAACTACACAGGGGAGTCTGTCTCAAAAAAAAATTGTAATGAAATAAAATGGTAGCAATTAAGGGTGTGGTGTTGGGGATGGCTTTGAAGCAGGGTAGGAGACAGTGGAGATGAGTCTGCTGTTTAAGAATCCCAGATAACAGTGTGGTGTTTGCAGAATGAGGTGCTGTTCTTTTGTTCTTGCCACACACGCTCATTTCCCACCTTGGACTTGTACCACTCTTCTGCCTCCTGGAGGTTCTTGGCAGCCACACTTTCATACTGCTGCCGTACGTCACGCAGGGCAGCCGTGAGGTCAGGCTTGGACACATCCATGTCAATCTGGACGTGCTGTTCCTGAATCTGGGCTTGCAGCTCCTGGATCTCCTGAGAAGAACAGGTAGGCAGAAGGTCAGTTGTGTGAGCACAGGGGCAGCTGCCCCTTCATTCACTCCTGGGAAGTCATCCTCCTTACCTCATCATGTAGTTTCTTCAAAAAGGCAATCTCTTCTTGCAAGGATTCCACCTTACGTTCAAGGTCAAGACGTGACAGACATGCGTTGTCCACATCCTGTTGTGAAAAGGGAAAAGGTAAGCTATAGGGGATACTCAAGTCTCTGGCTCTATCTCTTTTATTCATTTTCAATTAACCTAGTCTCTCTACTACAGCAAAGGTGTTGACAAGCTATGTGACAGTTGAGTAAGTGTATAAATCACATAGTGCTACACTTTATGATGCTTTCTATTCTTAATTATGAATTTGAATTGGGACCAATCATGTTATTCTGAAGGTGGCTCACAAACAATTTAAAAGTGAAATAATGTACATCAACATGGTTAAAATCAATTCTTACTGAATCCACATTTTTACCAGTAAAGTTTTACTATTTTTTAATACTATAAAATCAGTGACTTAGCATTTTAAAGATTTGTGTTTGTAATTTCATGGACTAAGGTGATGTTAGAGATTGGCTAGATTTCACAACTTCATGTATACATGAGTATATGTAGAACAAAAAAGTTGTGCTTCCAAAATTTCAGCATGTGCCCATGCTCTTTCCCCCAGCCCCTGTGCAAACACTTTGATACTTATCTTTGGGATCCACAGCAAGTGTTTCATTATTTAGCATCTAGGTTATAAGATTTATCTCAAGTAGAAGATCCATGGTTCAATTTGAGAAATACATGGGTAACGATTTAACACAGGTAAATAAGGGAAAAAATTGAACTCTGAGCTACATTGGTTATGTTTTATCTGAATTTTATCTGAGTGAGAAAAAATGCGAATTTTTTCTCCTGAAACTCCCTTGACTCATCCTACAAGGGTGTGTCAATCTTATTTACCTGTCACCCTGTCAGGTTGGTTACTTGGCTTGTTTCAGAATGACTGGTCAAAATGATTGCATAGAAGAGACTGAAACCATGTATAGAATTCTTGCTGATGTTACATTCTTATGTTTTTATCATTTACAAAGTGCTACATTCCAAAGCGGAATGCTCAGTCTTGCAACTAAGATTTTCTTCCTCCCCAAGGGAATGTCATGAGGATATTTACACCCTTATCTTGTAAGAAATTATATTTGAAGTGTCTTTTGTAGCCTTGGATGCACTTCATCACCTTTGTGAAAAAATAATTAAATGATAATACTAATAATAAATGGGGTGGGAAACAACTTTTGCTTCTTGTTAAGCCCTAAAAAATACATCAAAGATATTTTACTAACCAAGTTTAAAAATTCAATTAAGAAAATGAAGAATTTAATTTGTTAATATAGAAGTTTATTATATTCATTTGCTTTATTACCTCACCATTCTGCAAATAAAACAGGAACAATGATCATAAATGCTCAGTGACTAAAAGGAACTCATATTGTTGCATTTCAGTAAATTTGGAAACTATGTTTCAGCTTCAAAATGTTGTCCTAGACTATTTAACTGACAGTGTTTTGCTGTCAATCTCAGCAAGCATTCCTGAGAATAAAACTATGCTGGGAATCTTCCTGCTTTGGGATTCCAATTTTAAATTAACCATCCCTGAAGTCCATCTAATTTTGGACCAACAACAAAAAAAAAACCATTTTATAAGCTTCCATTCTTCAGCCTTGGGGTTATTTTCATTTACAGAGAAAGTGCTAGAGAATATAAGCCTGATAAAGACAGGCTTTTCAAAATGTGAGGAGTGACTGTGTCTTTAAGAACTTTTCACTCACAATACTTCTCAAGTCTGGGCGAGATATTAGATAACGGATGTTAGCAAATAGTTGTGTCCAATTAGAGCCCTGCTTACATCATTACATATTCAATAAGAATGTAGCCTGTTGCAGAGCTGCTCTTGGAACACAAAGCCTGCTATTATTTCTGTCCAGAGCCATCACACTTGCCAGAATGTCTGTATCTACATTCCATAGTGAAGTCCATAGAAACCATTAATACCCTTCAGCTGGGACAGATGGCTCCTTTTCACCCTCATTAGATCACAAAATAGCTGTGCATAGTGATACTTCCATCGAACTTTAATGCCACAATGGAACTTGCAGAAAGAAAAAAAGAAAGAAACTTGCTGGCTTAATTCTAGTTTAACTAAGTTTCTTATTCTCCAATATATTTTACATTTTAAACTACAAGGTCTAAATGTGATTTTTCATTTACAGAGAAAGTGCTAGAAATTAGCCAACGTGGCTAAAGCAAACAGTTACATTCTAAAACCAAACTGTTAACTATTCAAAACCAGAATGTCACTGTGTTGCAAAATTATGATGGGGAAGGGATGCAAAAAGCTTGAAACAGGGTAAAAAGTCAAAAGCCTTTCTTTATGTCCCAAAGAACAGCTGAAATCATTCAAGGGTTTTTAATTCCAAAAGCTCCAATTTGTGTTCTTTCTGCCACTAGGGGGCTTTACAGACGGAAATGAAGTTTTGCACTTTTTAAGAGTTGAGTGAAGTAATTTAGAATGGCGGGTTGCTGGGTGCATCGGCTGGGGTCTGTCGGCTGAGGTTTGCTGGCTGCAAGCGGGAAGGGAATCTAGTTTACCTGTCTGAAAGACTGCAGGGTGCCCTCGGCTTCCTCTCTCTGCAGCATCTCTTCCTGCAATCTGAAACAGTTGCACATGAACCAAAGGGGAACTGGGAAACCGCCAGGGGCGGGGCGGCCACACCCAACCACCACGTCGCAGTCGCGGCTCCTCCAGACCAGAGCTGCTGCGCAGCCTTCGCCAACACCCGCGACTGTGGCTTTCAGAACTGCTGCCCTCACGGGTTTTAGCGCAAACTGGTGCACAGTGCAGAAAGACGATCACGGTTGCTGGACAAACCTGCAAGGCCCAGCCCCACCCCTGCGCCCCGCCACGCCCGGAGGAGCCCCCGGCATCCCTTTGTCTGGCTTCCCTCACAGCCAGCGCCCCCCCTCCTGCTGGGTACCGGGCAGCCCGCCAGAAAGAGTCGGTAAACTTTGTAAAAGTTTGGGGGACTCTATCGAGTCCGAGGGCTTTCAGTTACAGTTAATGTGGCAATTTTAAAAGATCTGTAACTCGAAACCAGGAGTTTTAGGGCAACGGGTGTAGGCAGAAGAGAACCGCTAGCCGCAAGGTCTGGGTTCAGGGCGGAGCCACAGCCCAGCTTCCTCGCAGGCTACAGAGACAGCCACCGCCCAGGTCCCATGCCCAAGGGCGTGGCAGCCCTTCCCGGGATCCCATCTCCTCCATCATTCCCTCCCCTACTCCCTCCCTTTCCCTCCCTTACTCCTCCCTTTCTCCTTACTTCTCCCGGAGGCGCGAGAGGTCCTCGGTCAGGTTGTCGCGCTCCACCTCCACGCGCGCTTTGTCGTTGGTGAGCTGGTCCACCTGCCGGCGCAGCTCTCGCATCTCCTCCTCGTAGAGGTCCCCCAGGCGTGACTTGCCCTGGCCCTTGAGCTGTTCGAGCTCGGCCAGCAGGATCTTGTTCTGCTGTTCCAGGAAGCGCACCTTGTCGATGTAGTTGGCGAAGCGGTCGTTCAGCTCCTGCAGCTCCACCTTCTCGTTGGTGCGAGTGTTCTTAAACTCGGTGTTGATGGCGTCGGCCAGCGAGAAGTCCACCGAGTCCTGCAGCAGCCGCACCCCCGGCACACTGCTCCGCAGGCGCACGGCCGAGGAGCGAGTGACATAAGCTCCGCCGGGGGACGAGGCATAGAGGCTGCGGCTGGTGCTGGGGCGCAGCGCGCTCCCCAGGCTGTAGGTGCGGGTGGAGGTGGTCACGTAGCTCCGGCTGGAGCTCGGCCGGCTGGCGGTGCCGGGGCCGCCGAACACCCTGCGGTAGGAGGAGGAGGACCTGGTGGACATAGCTGCGGAGGGAGTGTGACGGTGGGCTGGGCGACCGGCTCCGGGAGCTGAGGCGAGCGAGTGAGGGCGAGGTGGGTGCAGCGGTGGACGCGCTGCCGTGACTCTGGCGCGAGGACCCCGGAGCAAGAGTGGCAGAGGACGAGACCCCGCCAAGGGCGCAGTTTTTATAACCCGACTAGGAAAGAGGGTCCCCTCCCACCGCCATCCCAGCCGCGCAGCGCGCCAGCCAATGGGGACCAGGAGAGGTGGGCGGGTGGCTGCAGCGGGGGCTCCCTCGAGCGGGCGCCGTCCCGTTACTTCTTAGGCCGGGCTGGAACTTTCAGGGGCTTTCTTGACGGCCGGAGTTCTGCTCACCCCTGGGCGCTGAAAAAGGCGGGGTCCCATGCGCGGGAGGGCAGGAAAAGGGACCTCAGGGGTCCCTGGAACTGCGCCAAAGGGGCGTGGGCGGAGGAGCGCGGGTGGGAGGGATGAGGCCGCTGGGCTGCGGTCTGCTGGGAGTGGGTGGGTGGGGAGAAGCGTTCCGGGAGCGGGAAGAGGGGGAGTAAGGGATCCAGAAGGTCAGAAAGCGCGGAGAAAGAAACAAAGGGCGCAGGCGATAGAGCGCGGGATGTGAGCGCGAGCAGCCCCAGGCGCAGCAGCCTGCGCACCGCGCTTTATGGAGAGGGGTTGCTGCAGCCCGCGCCTTTTTCGTATTGTCTGGAGGCGTCCTGTTTGGGGGCCTAACGGGAGCGGTCCGGCTTCAGATGGCGGGAGCTTCGAGACCGCGGCCCGGGAAAGCCCAGGGGAGAGGGGTGGGGTCTTTGAGTCACTGGCCATGAATCACCGCTCCCGAGGGCACCTAGCGGTGCAGGGGAAACCGTTAGACGAGATCTGGCTCACGTCTTCCTAGGCCCCAGCGGAGATTGTTCTGAGTTTTACCAAGTCAGAGCTAGGCCCCCGCTTTGATCTGTGCGATGCGGCCTTGGGGAGGCACGAGCGCCCCTAAATTCTTAAGAACTCGCCAAAGCCTGGCTTTGTTCCAATGCCCGAGCTTTTCCTGAGCAGAACAGAAACTTGTGCGGATCTTGGAGAGCCGCCAAGCGCGGGTCTGTCGAATCACTAACGCTCTTGGGGAGGCTCTTCTTGCAGAAGTTCCCTTCCCCCTAGTCGGTTTCCTCCTGCGCCTCCCCCTTTCCCCATAAAACCACACCCGACATTTAACGCAATCTGAAAGTTCTGGGTGAAAGAGGAAACTCTGTCTGAAGTTTCAAAATCAAATTCAATGATCACAGGCTTTCTTTTTCTTTTCTTTCTTTCTTTCTTTCTTTCTTTTTTTTTATTTTTTGCTAGTGGAAGTCATTAAAGGTATAATATGAGCGAATTAAAGAATTAATTAGGTGTTTGAGAAACTCGACTTGATTAATGAAAGGCAGTTATATAACTCAAATGTTGAAATGTTTGAAGAAATACTTTAGGTGTTCATTTCAGGGCAGTGCAGGAATCTGTCCAGGCAGTGACCCTCGTGGGTCCTGTTTTCCACACTTCATCTACTTGGTCTTAAGAGATGAAAGTGCCTACAAGCTGCACTGTAGGACACGCAGAGTGTTCAGATCTGGTCACCTTCACCTTTCGGGGGAAATCACTCAATGCAAGAGCTGTTGTTTCAGTATTAATAAGGAGCAGGACCAAGTATCTACTGGTCCTCAATAGCTTCTTTACACTTCTTTGTGTAAAGAGATTGAAAAACCGCAAGTTATTGAGTACTTAGATTTATGCAGTGCCAAAGACATTAACTGCATGATTACTGCAAAACTGTTTCTACAAAAATATATATAAATGAAAAACATCTTCCCTATTTCTTTTACTTTGGGGGGGGGCACAGTACTGAAGATTACCTGGCATTTAAAAGAAAATAGTTTAGAGGCAAATAAAGGATTTGTGTTAGCTTCTTTGAGCCACTTTTAGCCAACATTTTGTTTACCTCATCTCAGTTCTGGCAAAGGGCACTGCCAAAGTCAGGCTGCAGGACCCTATGGGGCCCAGCTCTCCTGCTGTGGCTGTCTTTATTCTTGCATTCACTGGGAGGCTGCGGTTCCTTCCCCAGAGCATTCCTGGGCTAGCCTAGGCCTCACGTTACCACCCTGCTTACTGAGAGCCCTTTATTCCAGCCACTGCTCTGCAAATGTCACCATTGTGAGTGTGCCTGGAACTCTTAGGATGAGAAAAGTTATTTCCCTGTTGGGGAAGAGAGAGTGAACCTTCCTCCCACATGGAATGTTGATCCCAGGGTTGCTGTTGGGGACCCTTGCTGACTGACTCACTGCAGAAGAGGGCGAGGTTCTGGTGTGGAGTGGCAGCCTGCCCTATTGGCACCCAAAACAAATTGCTCGGGGCTGTGGTGATTTCTGAGATGGGTGCTGGCCCTCCTCATCATCTGAGAGATATCCCTTCTTCCTGACCTGTCCCTATTCTGTAACCTCAGGGTTGCCGCTAGCTGACTGCTTTCTTGCCATAGCTGATGCATATATATTACAAGTTCATGTGTGTATGTATGTGTATTCATGTATACATACACATATGTGTGGCATCCGATGTGTCCTTCCTATTAAAAACTGCTGTAATTTGGGAGTGAGTGTAGAGAATTGAAAGTTATAAAAGCACTGCCTTACCAATGTAGGATGCATGAGACTTTGGGAGCAATTCAGTCCATTCTGAGATAAAACACAGTGCCTGGCACAGTGACTCACCCAAGAGGCACTACTCATGAGGGAAGGGAATCAATCTGTCTCCATGAATACACTGGAGTATGCTAACTCATCCTGCTATCTGTGCTACCTGTGTGCTTAGACACCTTTTGAAAGTAAACAGAACACAGACACAGCTTTCTTGGTTTTCGTATTTATTTTTTGATTGCTCTGAAAACCTATCTCAGAAGTATTTTTAAGTGCTGGACTATGTGTGATGCAACTGGTATATAAATAAGGGCGCTGTCCTGTGATTTGTAGGGCAGGCGTAAACACTACCACATTTGAAGTACTAGCAGAGATTTTGGAATTTGCAAGCTGTGGTGATGTCAGTTGAACTGGGCAACCTGATCTGACAGACCAGTCAGCCATGTGGACAGGAGCTTAGTGGCCCATGGAGGCTTAGAGAAAGCTGGCTGGCAGAAGACCATGTCAAAAGGACAGCCACTAGCAGATTTGTCAGAGTGGAATGTTAGAATGAGGAGTTGAATAAAAAGGGGTTGGAAATATGAACAGTACTCTGTGTATAAATTTTATGTATCAGTTAAAAATTATACTTGCAAAATGAGTGACACAACCTAAGAGGCATAGTAAAAATGATAATGATAAATAATGAAAGTGTTATTTGATTCTGGCATCTCCTTCCAGAGGTGGTTTCTAGGTTCTTCTTATCTTGAACAAAGGACTGGACAAATAAACACAAAAGGTAGCAACGATTTATGTTTATTATAGATAGAAAATGAAACAGAGCAAATTTAGGTCAAGTAAAAGAAGAAAAAATTATACTCTACAGTGTGAGACAGAGTACTGTGAAAGAGAGAACAGGTAGTGGAGAGCTCAACGGTTTTTTAGTATCTCTCCCTCCTCAGTCTGATGTCAGGACTAGGTCGGCCTATCCAAAACTTGTTCCAGTTCTCTTCAGGAGAGCTGCAGCTAGTTAGCACTCTCTGGTTCAACATGCAGGGATTTGGGGAACTGTTCTACACATGCCTCTGTGGGTTCTGTAATTAACCATTCACATCCACTCACTCTCCCAGCCAATTTACCATGCCCCAATCTCCCTTCTCACATGCGCTTTAGTTTTTGTGCCCCCTGGATAACAAGCATTGTGCATGAATCTAATTTAATGCCCTCACAGCATCCTTCAAGGTAGATTTGATCATCCATTTCACACATAGAGTGTCTAAGACTTGGAATGACAATTTTCTTATTGTGTAACTAGTAGGAGAAGGAAGGAGGGGCAAAAACTTGAATCAAGGTCTTTCCGACTCTATCTTTTGTCTTTGTACTTTTGTCTTTTCCTTGATGATGAGCACTAGCTTACTCTCTCCACCGGTTCAATTCACAAGTAACATGGAAGTACATAGACCACCACAGAAACTGAAAGGATAGGATTGAAATCCTCGAAGGAGCACATTTCTAAGGAATTTGGCAGACACATGTAATATGTTTTATGTTGTTTGAATGATGTAAGAGGATTCATAGTAGATAAGAAAGAAGATTCATTTTCACCTCCATGCTAAATCCATACTTTCATTTGAGTTAAATATTTTCACCTATACTTTGTTCCATCTCTTCAGAGTCATCCCCCATAACTGGACCTGTTGTATCTTGTGCACTGAAACCCACCATCCATGGTAGCTTGTCCTTCCAGCTTCCCTATTTGGAGCAACACAGCAAAGTATTGAGATTGGAAACTTTCATTGTCACCATTTCCCTACAGTACATCCAATGTGTATGTGTTCTGCTGTTTGTTCCCACTTGTTTTGTTGTGTCACTCACTTTTAGTTTGCTTCACTCCTACAATATTGCAATTGGCTTCTCCTTCCTTCAGCCTATTTTTCCTCCCTCTGGTGCATCTGTCTTTGAGCTATAACCCCTTTTTATTAAAGAATTTGTTCTTAACACTCCCTGATGACCCAAATGACAATTACTCATCTGTTCCCTAGGATGTAAGCTCCAAGAGAACAGGAATTTTTGTCTCTTTTGTTCACAATTACATCCCTTGTGGCTGAAAATGGTCATATTTATTGAATTAAGGCAGGAGGAGTTCATAAAATGAAAGAAAGGGAAATAGAGATAATACTTACTGATGTTTATTATGTTCAAACATTGTGCTAGTTAATGTAAATGTGACCTGATTTAATCTTGATTAGGTGTTAATCTGCAATTTTTATTACTTTATTCAGAACTTATTTATTGAACACTGCCCCAGAGCCAGGTTCTTGGCTGGACACTAGAGAAGGTAAGCAAGACAGGCATGGTTCATGCCTTCTTGGAATGTGGAGTTGGAATGAGTGTGGGCATGGTATTGAAGCACTGGTACAAATAAAAAAAAAATGCAAGTTGTATAAGGAAATAGAACTTCTGCTCCAAGGAGATTGAGTCCTCTAATAAAAGTGTGGCCATTCAAAACCTTTCTAAGCATGCACACTTACGCTTATTTCCCACCGTTCCCCACTAGACAGCAATTTCACTGGGGTCCTAAGGCCTGTTTCATGGGTGAGTCACATTCTCCCTACCCTGATGCCTTTCCTTATATTCCACTCAACAGATACATGTACTGTAGGACCTGCTTATTTGAAGTTTGGCTTTCTATGTTTTTAGTTATCTATGGTCAATTGCGATTCCAAAATACAGTACAGTAGAATAGATATTTTGAGACACAAATAGACCACACAAAAATTCATATAATTTTTATAACAACATTGTAATTATTCCATTTTATTATTGTTTGCTATTGTGCCTAATTTGTAAATTAACTTTATCACAGATACATATAGCCATCCATTCAGAGATTATGAAACATATTTCCCCCAGATAAAATGGAACTGATACATTTTTTGTTTTTGCACTGTTAGAATTTTTTCATGCCTGTAAGAAAGGATTAAGCAGCACATAATAAGTTGGCGTACATAGCTGAATGTGATGTTTGAGAACCATGGTGGAGATATGAGTGAAATGCTAAAAGGTCTAGATGAAAATGTTTTCATATTCATTTAGAGGAAATCAGAAAACATATTTAGAAAAGATTGTATTTGAGGAATAAGTATGATATCTGCAACTTTTCATGGAAGTAAAAAAGATGTTCTAAGCTGATCAAGCAATATCAGAAAGAAAAAAAAAACTGCATACATGGCAGAATGCTAGGGACATTTAGGGAACAGCAAAAATCCCAGTGTTGCGGGCTTGTGGAGTAGGGAGAAAGGATTGAAAGCTAACATGGGACCATGCGTTGGAAGACTAAATGCCAAGGAGAGGAGTTGATAATTAGTGTGTGGGCGGCGAATATTCACTGCGATCTTAGATGAAGAGAAAGACATGCTTGTGGTTGTTTATTTGGCGGCGAGGGGGGCCCTCTGGCATGTCATGGAGGATACGCTGGGGAGATTGTGAGCTGCTTGTGGTAAGACCAAAGAACTGGCAAAGAGAACCTGAAGTAAAAACCATTCTTAGAGAGTGGTGTCAGGGGGAAGACAAGAAAATCAGGTGTGCTCTGAGGATTCTGGACATGGTAATAAGAGAATAAGTATATTCTAGACAGAAATATTTAGATAGGATAGTAATATGAGATGAAACAGGATTACTATGTAGGTTTTGACCTGAGTATATTTTCCTTTCTCTAGTCATAGTGAGGTATGACCAGATCATGTGTTTTTATATTCTACAGCATTTCTAACCTGTTTGTTGAAAGGAATAGTTCATGCTATCTTGTTTTAAAAAGAGTTCTGTTGATATAATAGTTTTTATTTTAAAGAGAGAAAGAAAGATAAAAATAACAATGAAACAGAGTTTCAAAACAGGTAAGTAGGATGGTTACAATGATTAATACATTGCATATCATTGTCTTCAAAGTAGTTATTCAGAGTACAAGATAGAAGGATGATATCTTGTTTAAACTATATTAGCACAAAACTTTCTTTTCAATGGATTAAGAGAAACTGTGTAACAATCTAAACTATCTTGTATATAAATATATATCCTTTTTTTCCTTTCTTCCTTTCCCCTTACTCCCATCATAGTTTGTCTTTTCTTTTGAATGGTTTCTTCTAATTCACAATAGCTATTGTACATTTCGGATCTTATTTGCTCATTCAGTTTCTCATGCTAGTGTAACAATATTTTGTTTACATGTATAAGTTTGATTTATTTCACTTATGAGTATGGCCTCAAGTTACATCCATGTGCCTGTAAAAGTTTCCAGTTTATCCTTCTTTATGGCTGAGTAAGCAGAAGACATAACCCCAAATACTTGGTTACTTTATCTTTTTTTTTTTTTTTTTTTGGTTACAGGGATCAAACTCATGACCTCCCAGCCACGATACTTTTTGACAAAGAAGCCAAATGTGTTCACTGAAATAAAGATAGTCTCTTTAATAAATGGTGCTACTAAAACTGGCTTTCTAGACCCATGTCTACCATCATGGACAAAACTATAGTCAAAATGGGTCAAGAATCTAAATATTAAAATAGAAACACTAAACTTACTGGAAGAGAAAAAAGGTAGAAATAGGCAGAGATTTCATGAACAAAATCCAGAATGCCAGGGAAATATTACAAGAATCAATAAAGGGGATCTCACCTTATGAAAAAGCTTTTGCACAGTAAAATAAATCACTGACAGAGTGAAAAGACTACTCACAGAGTGGGAATGATCTGTAGCCATTTGTCCCTCATACAAAGGACTTATATTTAGAATATATAAAGAACTTAGAATTAGAATGCCAAATTCAAAGACCCAGTCCAAAAATGAGCATCTGAGATGAATACATATTTCTCAGATTAAGAAATACAAATGGCAAAGAAATGCATGAAAAAATGTTCAATGTTATTAGTCATTTGAGAGATGCAAAATAAAACAACACTGAGATTCCATCTCACCGAGAAAGAATTACTAGCATAAAAAAATCAGCAACAAATGCTGGAGGGGCTGCGGGGTAAAAGGAACTCTACTCTGTTGGTGGGAGTGCAGACTGGTGCAACCACTGTGGAAATAAGTATGGAGATTCCTTTAAAAACTAGAATTAGCATGCTGGGGATTTAGCTCAGCAGCAGCTCAAGTGCTTGCCTGGTAAGCATGAAGTAATGAGTTTGATTCCTGGTACAAGAGAAAGAGAAAAAGGATGTTAATTAACAAACAGAGGAAACACCTACTGCAAGAAAAAAGTCCAGCTAACATTTGAAAAGAAGTAAGCTAGACTTTCAGAATTGGTAAAGTTGATGTAAAAGAAGAAGAATAAGAGAAATCAAAACAAACCCAAATCTCCACCATCCCAGTTACAAAAATTAGACATCATTTGAAAGAGCCCTAAATAGTATCTTCAGAGTACATATATTGACTCACATTACTGTAAGGAAACTGACAGATATTTGCCCAGAAGCTTATAATGTTTTTGTCACATTTTTAGGATAGTCAAAAATACATGCTATTGCTGGAAAATCTGCCACATGCATTGGTATCTTGGGTATTTACTCTATCTTGAGATTACATAGTTCCAAAGTGGTGGAAGGGTTGTTTTCGTTTTCATTTCATTTTCTCCTGAAAGTATTTAGGCAAGGCATCTAACAAGAAGAAAAACTTTGCTTAATAACAGTTTTATTTTAAAGAACTAAATTTTTAAAAGTAAGTTGTGATTTGTCTTTGTGGTAACTTGAGAAGCTGGAAAAGAATCATCAATTATCTGTATAGTTATAAGCTCTTTCCTATATAATAAGGAAAAGTATAAGAACTCCATTCTTTTTGTCTCAAAACTGATAATTTGTCAAGTTTTTCTATAGATGGACAACTGAGAGTTGCTTTAACTCTGGTGTACTCCATTCATGCAGATAACTAAATGTTTTTCTTCAGAATATTGGATGTTATTTTTGCTTGTGATTATGTCTGGTACCCTTGGAGTTAATCCCACCAAATTTTGGCTTCAAGGTATAATAACAAAGTTCAATAAGAATATAGAGGTTAGAAATGAAAATTAAAAACAAAGTATAGGAAAAATAAATGCTTAAATATTCCTAAATGAAATAATGTGGCAAATGAAAGAAAATACAAGATTTCATAATGATAAAACTAAGCAAGGCAAAAAGATTAATAAAATTCTTTAAAATTACAAGATATAGTAAATAAAGTTCATATTAAATTAACTATAGCAGTATAAAGCGATTGGTAGCCTTCTTCATAATTCTATGATGATGATTTCTAAAATTCTGAGTAAGATTTTGTATTAGTAATTAGCTAAGTGCTGGAAATAATGTTCTCAAATGCGACTTGTATGGATTTGTGGAATAAGAAACAACGTCGTTAAGGAGCTAGAACTTAATATACATTAAATGCATGTTGTCTATCACAAGAATTATAAAAATGTTTTCTAATACAGTATTATAATTTATTTGTGCATCCTCTGTACATCTTTAAAATATTAAGCTGGGTATAGTGGTGCACACCTGTAATCCCAGTACTCTCAGAAGCTGAGACAGGAGTTTGGAAAGTTTGAGCCCAACCTGGGTAACTTGGTGACTTAATGAGGCCAAGTTTTTAAATAAAGAAATTCTTTAAAGGGTCTAAAAGGATCTGGAGTTTTTTTTAAAGCTCAGTATGAGGGACTGTGAGTTCAATCCTAGTACTGAAAAAACAATTAGACATGTGTCAGATAGTGCAGATGTTTGCAAGTGTGGGTCAAAGTTACTGTTTTACTAATTCTGTGCTGGCTTCATGTTATAATATTGTTACTAAAACTGGAGTCCTGCCCAGCCAGGGATGGTAACGATAACCATCATTGGTTACATATACTGTGGGCTCCTATGTAACCAACACTTTACATGTGTTCACTTAGTCCTCATAACTGCCCTGGTTGACAGATAAAGAAACAGGCACAGAGAAGGTAATTAACTTAGTTCAGCTCACCTACCTAGAATCTACTCTAGGCTGCAAACTCTAAATCTCACTGCATAAGGGTACCTCTCATGTCATAGTAATTGTGTACTACTGTTGGTAAATCTCCTGATCTGTTTGCAATTCTTATAATGAAGGCTGTCTTGGAGCTTTTCTCTTCTCTTCTGATGCACCAACAGGACTCTTTTTTTTTTTATTCAGAGAATATAATACCCTGAAGAATCACCAAGACATTTATGGACATTTTTAGGGGTTTCCTGTGATGATCTCATTTCTTAATTCTGACTCAACTATCCAGGATGAATTTAATACTTATGGCATTTGACTCCTACATACAATTAGATGCATAAAAATTCTTATTCTTGCCACATTTGCAAGTGGAAAACAAGTAAACTGATGACATTTATGGAACATATTATTCTGTAAGTGCAAACAACTCTTCATGTTACCTCTTGTTAGTTTGAATTTTAGGGAGATATGTTAACATCATATTTCTTCAGGATACTGCTGTTGTGCAACTTAAGAATAAGGGAGACTTGTGGAAAGGGAGAAGGGGCCCACCGAATTATTGGCAACCCAGATTTTTCAAGGCCAAACCAAGCAACATTAAAAAATATGCATCAGGTTACTATTCAGGCTAAAATTTTTTTCTGTGCATTATTTTGTTGCTTTTGCATATATGATTTTTCTAAGTAATATTCATTAACACCATACTTATTTTCAAACAAAGCATACTTAAAGTACTTCACATGTATGAGAGACAACAGCAAAACATGTCACAGTTCCATTGTGGATATAAGGAAAAATCATACATCCAAACATGAATATCATAATGAAATCCTAATACAGGATGCAGCATGATTACTGCGTAGAATGGATTGTTTGAAAAGAAACAACAACCCAATTCAGTTTTTCCCTCTTTCCTTCCTTTTGTTCATTTCTTTACCCCGTCCCCATTTTTTTTCTTTTTTCAGTGATGCAGATTGAACTCAAGGCTTTCTTTATGCTAAACTACACCCCTCCCCCAGCTTTTTAAATTTTCATTTTACCTAATGATCTCACTAAGCCACTAAGCTGCCCAGGCTTGGCTCAAACTTTTCAGTTCTCCTGCCTCAGTCTCCCAGAGTGCTGGAATAAAGAGTGTGCACCACCCTGCCAGCTCTGTTCTCATATTTTGAGTCTTCATGTGTGCCAGGCTGCCTGCTAGGTGCCAGTGACACAAAATTAATGAAAGCACCTTCATTATTCTTAGGGAACCCATTGCAAACTTCATTCTGCACTGCTAAATAATTGTGTGTCTACATCTAGCATAATGTTGTGGTCATATTGAGATCTAGGTAAATATCTTCATAACATCCCTCTAAATTCATAGGGTCTTGGTGAAATAACAGGGATTTTTTACTCTGAAATCAATAAGCATGTGACATTTACTGCTGTGTGTTCTCTTTGATAAAACATAGCATGATACCTAGTTGCTGGGTTACTACATAAAACACAGGCCCCAGTACTGTAGCCGAGAAGAGAAGTTAGCAAGTAAAGGAAATGACTAGTGGCTTTGAAACCCAACACACTGCCCATGTGCTGCTTTTCATGGTAAGGCATCTCTGTTACTTAGGCAACTTTAATCACTAAGGAAGTAGTTCTGGTGACTCAACCTTAGATAAAATGGCTTCTTTCAAAATCTGAGTATTCAGTAACCTTGCCATTTTGCTTCTGTTTTATTTCATTAGGAATAAGCCAGAAAACCTGCCTTTTGAGGGCATAGGTTTCCTACTTAACAGCATGCTGTTCATTGTCTGGCTCATACATTGACATGTAATATGTAATTGACTTGCAATGTGTAAAAGGTCAGTGGTGGGCCAGGGATTTAGCTCAGTGGCTTAAGTGCCTGCCTGGCGAGCGTGAGGTCATGAGTTCGATTCCCGGTACCAAAAAAAAAAAAAGGTCAGTGGTTCCTGCCGTATATGAATATGTCAGTGGGAGCATATTTTCTAACCAAAAATATATCTCACATTAACATTTACTGTCATTTATTTTCTGTTGAATGCAAAAATGGTATTTAAAATATTAGCCGTACTTATGATCATTAAAACAGAATACTGAGGTGATTTATATCATAGCATAAAATGTCTTATTTTTGCCTCAAAGAGATGAAAAATGGAGTTACAATCTCCTCTAAAAAGTTGTCTAGAGATGGCAGTTCCAAAAATGAAGAAACCCTAAGGCAATTCTTTTGCCAGATTCTCTTTCCATTTTTTCTATCTGCTTGCTTGCTAGGCCAATAACATTTACTGGCCATTGATTGTTTTTTTGTGTTGAAATACTACAGAAGTTGCAAAAAAATTAGTTATTTAAAAGAAGGATAGGTCAATAATATATATGGAGAATTATATAGAAGAATTGAGCAGTGCCAGATAAAACAAGCAGAAGCCAAGGATCTGAGCTGGCTTCTAGATTGCTATAGCAATTCTCCAGACCAAGCTCCAGTTTTTGTCAGGAATCTCTGTGGTACCAGTAGTCGGTGTGTTCAAAATGATTCACTTGACTTCCTGTTACAACTTTTGTCCTGATTCTAGAAACAATGTTATAGATCCTGGTATATAAAGAGTGTTACTTCAGCCATTTCTAGTGTACATTCAGTTTACTTTCTGTTTTTCATTTTATCAATGAAGAAGCTCAAAAAAGGCAATGAATCATGAAAAATGTTCATTTTTCCTCTAGATAAGAAGCCTTTGATGTGAAGCTGAGGCACTGGGTACCATGTGTACTATGAATGCGTGAACCCTGGCCTCCGGGCTGGTTTTTGGGGGGAGCCTATAAGAAAACAGTGGTTCCCCAGGAGCATCAGTGCCACCAGTAAAGATTTTTAGAAATTCCAAATATCGGTCTCCTCCTAGACCAATTGACTCAGAAACTTGAAGATGGGGCCCAGCAATCTATGCTGTAACAAGTCTTCCAAGCCATTCTGAGAACCACTGTGCTGGTGAATCTTTCCTGTATGTGGTCATGTGGAGTGTGAATAGTGTGTGGTTGAGGAAGGAAATAAATTGATAAGTCTTTGCGTAGGAGGGTACAAATAAATGATAGAAAAGAAATGCTTTCATGATTTGAGATCTTTTAAAAAATATTTAAAGACCTGCAGTTTAAATTATAGAATTATTTGCTTGCATGAATCTGCTTTCTCAGAGGGGCAGTCCAGATGAGTGAGTTATTATGAAATATACTGGTTTGGTTTCAAATTCTAGAATAATCTCTCCAGTGAGAAGAGACATAGCTTTCCATATTAGGACATCAATTCAACCTAGGATTTTATAAAATCCTATAAGAATCTTACATTCCAGTGACTTGGCCAACTTGTTGGTCTCTTGAGATCTCAGTTTCTACATCTGAAAACCATATGTATTGCTACTCTCCATGAGTTATCTCACTGGAATGAAGCAGGGGGTGCAGTATGTATATGGAGGAGAATTTGTGAGCCATCTTAATTACCAGGAAATGCAAAGTATAAAGATCAAGAATGATTAATGTAAACCTTGATGATAAAGAAGTATTTAGAATAAGATTCAAAAATTAGTTGCTTATTTAATTTGTTTACCTTTTGGTCTTGACTCAGTCATGCTTTAGCTGTTTGATTTTAAACAAATCACAATTTAAAGAGCTTTTAATCTTAGTTTCTTCATCAAAAACATTGATTTATTGATATATATTCACAGGATTGTTGGAAATAAAATTAGGTAAGTATGAAAATGCTGTTTTTAAGAAATCAAACATTACCATTTTTAGATATTATTCTTGTAATAGTTGTTATTTTATGTCTGGGTTGAGTAAGGTTCATGATTGTTGATATAATGACATCATCCAAGAGTCTGAAATAAGTATGCACATCAGCAGTTTTTATGATTACAAAAAATAGCTCTGTTTACTTGTCTACTAATTCTGCTTCAGTAGAATGTTTCAATTTTCTCATGAAATGGGGGAGTCCTACCTATGCTATATTAAAGAAAGCAAATCTGATATTTTGTATTCTGGTGAGCTGGGACACTAAATTTCATTCATGTTTTAAGGAAAGGGTCAGACTACCAGGGTCAAATTTTCAGCAAAAAATAACAGACATAGCAAAAGAAAGGAAAAGTCTGTCATAGTTACTTTCTCTTTGCTGGGACAAAACACCCAATACCTACAAGTTAAAAGAGGAAAGGTTTATTGTGTCTCACAGTTGCTAGAAGTTTCAGTTCATAGTTAACTGATTCCAAGGCAAAGTGACATGGTAGAGGGGCATGGCAGAGGAGAAACGGCATGGCAGGCAGGAAACAGCAAGCCTTATATATAGAATATATATATATATATATATATATATATATATATATATATATATATTACATATATATACCTTTTTATTCCATCTTTGCAGGCTACAAGCCTATTCGTTCATGACCCCCACACCCAGGATGGGTCTTCTCTCTTCAGTAAATCCATCATCCACACCCAGAACTTTGCTAAACCAATCAGTGGACTAAGCCAGCATCACACACTCATGATCTAGTATTATACACCCACCACCCAGTCACCTCTGAAAAGCCCCACCTATGAGTGCATGAGGCTTTGAGGGGACATCTAGACGTGAGCCATAACAAATTCTCATGCAGATCATACCAAATAAGGACAGTATGTTATTTTTCTCAAGAAATAGGGAAGGGGATCAAGAGATGAAGGGAGGGATAGGGAGAGGAGGGAAGGTCGTATAAAATAGAATTAAGATGTGTGATATATATGGACCAACATCATGCAAGGAATAAAAACATTGTGTTCCATAAACATGGGCTAATAAAATAGTACTACAAGTCAAATGTGGAAATAGGGGCTGGGGATTTAGCTCATTGGCATAAGTACCTGCCTTGAAAGCACATGGTTGTGAGTTCCATCCCCCGGTGCCGATAGGAAAAAAAACCACAAACAAATGTGGAAATAAAAATTATATTATATTATATTATATTATATTATATATATAAAAACTAAAAAGAAGAACATGGAGGTGAAATCAGCTAATTTTTTCCTAAGTAAAGGACTTCTTAAGCTAGGAAAGCAACAGGATAGATCAAAAAGGAAAAAATACATATAATTGACTTTAGCAAACGAAAACATTTGCCATAATACATTTATAAACCCAATTAAGTGAAAAATGAACTGGAAAATTGTTTTTAAAGAATACATGATCTTATTATGAACAAAAATAAAACAGTGATAAATAATTAGGAAATTTAAATCAGTAGAGAAGAAAATACATAACAGATAATTGACAAAAGAAAAACTTTCAAATGATTAATAAGCAAATAATGTCCTTGAGATTAATGGAAGATTGGACAGATAAAATGACTTATCACTTGCTGGGTAAAATGTGCTAATGTCTGTTCATGATGGTGAAGTAGGTGAGCACCCTCTAGCAATAATAATAGGTTTCAGTGATTCTTGGAAATTGGTTGTGATCACAGGTTTTAAGAACTTAGGTAATAATGATAAATCACCTAATTTCTAATAATGCAAATCTTAGAGGTTATATAAAGAAAATATCAGAGATGCATGAAAGTTAAGGAATGGTCATTATACTGCTTTTGACACAGTACAAAGCTGAAGCTTTCTACTTAGTGCTGAGAAAATTAAAAATAAATTATTATTGCTTATGTACCCTAGAAAAAGGCAGAAAGATATTCAGCAAGCTGTCAAAAGTGTTAGCTTTTGGATGGTACGATAGAATTGAGGTTTAGAGAATAATGTGTCTTTTTACTGTATATACGTCTGTGAAAGTTTTTACCTTTCAAAATTGGCATGCACCATTACATAAATTCAGAAAAAATAAATATAATTTTAAAAAATATGTATCTGTTTGTTATGTTTAAAGATATGCAGAACTGATAATGACATAGTGTAACATGAAAAAGATTGGATTTAAACCAGTTATGCAAAATTCTTATTTTGGTAAAAGATAATTAGTGCAAAGATTAAAGGGAAAAATAAAAATGTCAGTCTTGGATATACTTGTAGTTTTACTTTTCTTTTCTATATGTTTCTCTATTTTTAAAAATCATGTATAGTCATGGAAAAGAAATACTACCTTTCTGAACAACCAATGGCTCACACATGAAATTAAAGAAGAAATTAAACAATATCTACAATTAAACAAAAATGCAAATACAGCATACTGGAGCCTGTGGGACACAATGAAAGCAGTCCTAAGAGGGAAATTTATAGTGGCAAATTCTCACAGCAGGAAAACAGAATGAGTTCAAACAACCTAGTTAAGCACCTCAAGATTCTAGAAAAAGAAGAGAGTCAAGCCCAAATTCCATACATATAAAGATCAGAGCAGAAATTAATGTAATTGAGACTAAGAAAACAATACGAAGAATTATTGTATTGAAGAGTTGGTTATTTGAAAGAATATGTAAAATTGATAAAACTTTAGCCAACCTTATCAAACAAAGGAAAGAAAAGACACAATTTCATGCATTGAAGGGTGAAAAGGATGAAACAACTACACGTCTTGCGGAAATACAGAAGATCATCAATATCTGCTTCAAAAATCTTTACTCTCATAACATAGAAACACAGAAGAAATGGTCAGATTTCCAGATATGTGTGACTTGCCAAAGCTGAATCAAGAAGATACACAAATTCTGAGTAACTATCAGTTAATTAAATTGAAAATGTAATTAAAAACTTACCAACAAAGAAAAATCTGGGTCCTGATGGATACACTACTGAATTTGATAAGAAATTTAGAGAAGATTTAATGCTAATACTCTTCAAACTCATAAATGAAATTAAAAAAGAAGCAACATTTTCTAACCCATTCCGGGAAGCAAGTATTACCCTGATACCAAAACCCTGATACCAGATTTTTGAGAAAAAAATCTCAAACAAAAAAGAGAACTACAGGCCAATCTCTAGCAAAAATTAGATACTAGCAAACAAATGTGGCAACTCATCAAGAAGATAATACACCGTAACCAAGAAGGATTCATCCCAAGAATACAGGAATGGTTCAACATACACAAATCAATATAATACTCCATATCAATAGAACCAAAGACAAAAATCCCATGATCATCTCAGTAGCTGCAGAAAGAGCATCTGATAAAGTCCCTCACTCCTTCATGATAGAACCCCTACAGAAAATCAGAATACATGGTCTTTACCTCAATCTGATAAAAGTCATCTATGACAAACCAACAGTCGACATCATACTAAATGGACAGAAACTGAAAGCTTCCACTCTAAAATCAGAAACAAGGATGTCCACTATCACCACTCCTATTCAGTGTAGTTCTGGAAATATTAACCAGAGCAATTAGATAAGAGAGAGAAGTAAAATGAATAAGGATAGGAAAGTTAGAAGTTAAACTATCATTATTTGCAGATGACAAGATGCTATACACAGAACATACCTCAAAACTCCAACAAAGACTCCTAGAGTTAATAAATTCAGTAGCATAGTTGGATACAAAGTGAACACTCAAAAATAAATAGCATTCCTGTACACAAACAACAAACTCACTGAAAGAGAAATTAGGGAAACTACACTCTTCCCAATAGCATTAAAAAAATGAAATACTTAGGAATCAACCTAACAAATGAAGTAAAGTATCTATATATTGAAAATCACAGTACTCTGGGAAAAGAGATCAAAGAGGGTATCGAAAATAGAAAGATATCCCTTGCTTTTGGGTAGAAAGAACCAACATAATGAAAATGGCTACACTCCCAAATTTTTTATATAGATTTAATGCATCTCTATCAAATTACCATTACCATACCTCACAGAGCTAGATAAAATATTCCTAAAATTCATTTGGAAACAGAAGAGACCTAGAATAGCAAAAGGCATTCTGAGAAACAAAGGCAATGCAGGTGGCATCACAATCTCTGACTTGAAATTATACTGCAAAGCTACTGTGATAAAATCAGCATGGTACTGGCAAAAGAATAGATCTGAGGAACAGAGTAGAACATGCAGACACAACTGCAAATATACTCAGCTACCTCATCTTTGTAAAAGGGACCAAGCATGTTCACTGGAAGAAAGATAGTTCCTTTAATAAACAGTGCTGGAAAAACTCACTCTCTATAAGCCAAAGACTAAAACTAGACTCATGTCTATCACCATGCACTAAACTAAAGTCAAAATGGGTCAAAGATCTAAATATTAAAATAGAAATTACTGGCAGAGGAAGTAGGTAGAAATATTGAAGACATATATGTA
Source organism: Dolichotis patagonum (assembly GCA_004027295.1). Classification (NCBI taxonomy): domain Eukaryota; kingdom Metazoa; phylum Chordata; class Mammalia; order Rodentia; family Caviidae; genus Dolichotis; species Dolichotis patagonum. Next base: position 54,922 of record PVJX010009885.1, read on the forward strand.
GGCAGAGAGATGATGAACAAAACCCAAACTGCATGGGAAATACTTCAAAGAATTACCAATTGGGACCTCATTTTATTGAAAAGCTTTTGCACATCAAAAGAAATCACCAACAGAGTTAAAAGCCCACTGAGTGGGAAAAAATTTTATCCAATTGTCCCTCAGACAAAGGATTTTTATTTGGACCATATAAAGAATTGATAAAATTAGACCTCCAAATTCAAACACCCAATCCAAAAACAGGCATCTGAGATAAATATACACTTCTTAGATGAAGAAATACACATGGCAAGTAAATACATGAAAGAATATTCAACATCACTGGTCATTCTAGAAATGCAAATTGAAACATTGAGATTCCTATTTCACTACAGAAAGAATAGCTGTCATCAGGAAAAAATCAACCAGTAACAAATAGTGGAGGGGCTGTGGAAAAAAGGAACCCTTCTCCACTGTTTGTGGGAGTGCAGATACTTACAAGCACTGTGGAAATCAGTATGAGGCTATTCCCCTTCTGGGTACGTTCTCAGAAAAATTGAAAACATCACATCACACAATGCAATGTGCACCCATCTTTATAGCAGCACAATTTGTAATAGATACTGGAATCAACCCAAGTGTTCATCAACTGAGGAACAGATAAAAAAGGTGAACATTTTTAAACCATGGAGTACTACTCAGCCATAAAGAAGGATACACTTGAGACTTTCATAGGTAAATGGATGCAATTTGAGACCATACTCAGTGAAATAAATCAGACTTACATGTGTAAACATTTTGTCTCCCTAGTATGAGAGATTAAAAGAGTAAATAAGATCTAAAATGTGCAATAAATATTGTGAAATGGGAAGAAATTGTTAAAAAGGAAAAAAGAACTAGGATGGGAAAAGGGGGGAAGGAAGGACAGGAAAAGTGAGGAAAAATACATGTTAGTTATACTATTAGATTTTCTTAGTTCATACAAAAGGAAGATTTGTGCTAATATCAATTGGAGAAATCTTTATATCTTGTACTCTGAGTAACTACTTTACAGATAATATATACAACGTATTAACTATTGTTACTCTCCTATCATCTTGTTAAGAAGTGTTGTTTTACATTTTCCCCATAAAAATGTGTAGTAAAAACAAATATTTTATTAACATTAAGATGGACAAAGAACATTCAGAATATTTCTTGCATTTGGATTGGGCATCCAATATTCTGAACTTTTCTGATGTGAGCTTTTTACTCACCTTTCACTTCAGGAAATACTTAAATATTTCTTTTCCAAATAATCATGTCTCATCTCTATCAGAAACAAGTAATCTGATACACCTGAAATATTCATTTTCAGATTTTAAGACTGTAAAGTCTGCAAGAATATATAAATAATGCTCATTGCTACATTTTTCCTACCCTACTCTATGATATAGCCCTAAAATGAAAGAACTGAAAAATGATTTCCTGTGCAGGTTTCTCATGTCCATTTCTAACTCCTAATATGAAATTCTTCCTTGAATTATATGCCAACTTTCTTTGGTTTATTATTTGATGGTTTCCAGGTCTTTTGGGGAAGTGTTATCTTCTAGTTTTTCTTGTTTTACAAATATGGTGCTGTTTTATAAGCAAATTGTTTAATCCAGAGAATATTGATTTAAATGATTCAGGATTAAACAAATCTCATGGTTTTATAAAACTGAATTATTAAAAAAAGAAAAGCTACCAGCTCTAAAACTTGTCAATAAACATTTTAAAAATTTATAAATTCTTTGAAACTTACAGATCCATGTGATTGATACTATCCTATTAATAAAACATTTGCTATCTATTGAAATATAGTCTATTTTAGTCCCTCTGTATTTTTGAGTGACTAAATATAGTAGAAATTGCTTTGGGATTTCTAGCAGTAATTACCTTAGATGGAAATGAAACATTCTGTGGATCTAGAGGAAGAAGTCTAACCTTATAAACTGTGAATTCTAAGTAAGAAGGAAAAGTTTAGGGGATAAGCTGTATTTGTATTCCACTCACATAAGTGACTTTGAAAGCTAATAAGTTCACTTTTAACAATTGGAAATAAATACAAGACATCTTTTCTTCTGGTATAGAATGGAGTAATGGCTGCTTTTTAGAACTGTTCTTATGTTTTGGTTATTTTTATCATCATTGGGTCATATGAGGAGATTCTAAGTGCATCAGTTAGTGCATACTAGAGAAAGAGATTTAACACAAGATATAAAAATAAGGTAGGATTGCAATGGCCAACCCCAGAATCAGGTGTGGAAGACTGCAAAATGGCTGTCTATGTGCTGGGGACCTGACAGATCCAGTAGGGCCTGCAGCTCACTGTAGTGTCCTGTCCAAGTCCATAGCAGGAGGCTGAAGGGGCTGCACTGGAAGCCAGGAAACGACATCCAAGGTGAAGGTGAAGGCTGGAGCTCTTCAGAAGAAACAGAAGTGAGCCCTCCTTCTTTGACTCCCTTTTAGTCCATTCAGGCAGCAAGCCTATGGTTGGTGCCACTCTCACCCAGGGTACATCGTCTGTCTTCAGTAAATCCCTTCAGTCACACCCGCAGCTATGCTGATTCAGTTAAGTTGGACATGTGTTACTCAAGTTGGCACAGTCAATGATCACACTGACACTGCTATATATGTAAACTAGTACCTACCTCAAGAATAAGACAAAAAATTCTTACAAATCATTTTTCTTTGGGATGTAGTTTATCAGTTTTGTTGATCAGTAATTTTTAGAAAGACTATAAAGAAAGAGGTATGGTTTAGAACCTGTATTTCCTTTTCCCAATATCGCTGGGTCTAGTTGTGTCTTGATACTTCCAGAAGTTTTGACACTTAGATAATTTGCTAGGGCAACAGCAAAGAAATAACATCTCTCACATAAATTTTGTTTCTTCTACTCCCAACATGGGTTATAGTTTCCCATCTGAAGGGCATAATAGAAGCAATAAGGAAAGGCATCTTGTTAGGAACACACAAATTTATCTCTTGGCAATATATTCTTTTTGAAGACATACTATAATTCTGTCTACTAAAGAAGAATGGGTTATACCTTATTTTATGACAAAGTTGTTCAGACTATCTATTATCTATCATCTATCTTTTATCTATTTGTATCTATATCCATATATATATTTATATATATATCCCTGTATATATATATCTAATAATTGAATGTAGGCAACTACCCTATTAGCATATATTATTAGTTTCATAGGATAAGAATTGAATATATATGTATGATTTCTATTAATTTATCTGATCATAAGGACCATGTTCTTTGCATCATATCGAGCTATATTTTCAGGAGTAACTAGGCAAAACAATCTATTATCAATATTAGTAATCAACCCAATTTCATAAAGTTATGTTAGTTTTTCTAGCTGGATCTTTACAGCATACTTTGTAATGTAATTGTCTTCGTAGTCTTTCTAAAAATTGTTAGTCACCAAAACTGATAAATTGTCATAGGCTCAGGTTTGCATCAAAGATCTCAAAAGTTACCTTTAATCTTCAGGTCAGACTGTTTTCAGGAAAGAACATATTGTTGCTCCTAGGTATACTTTAGTTGCTGGTTTTGGTTCTGTGCGCTGGTTTTGGTTCTGCGTGCAGGTTCCATCAGGTCTTGGGCAAGTTAGCCTCTTATTTTTCTTTGATCTTCTGTACTACATTATGGTGCAGCCAGCCCTTACACATAAAGGACTCTGAAGGAATTTGAGCTGAGCTTCTATATTCTCCATCCAGCTATGGGACCAGGCAAGATATGCAAACTTTTAAGATCTCCATTATCTCTTCAAATGAAGTAGGATGAAATCAGTGGTTTATAACTCAGGCCTCACAAGGTCATTTAGGTCATTTTTTTATGGGAGTGGCTGGGATAGAAGGTGTGATCTGCTGTTCTTCTGGGCCCACTCATACCCAGGATTCAGTAACAGTGTGTATGTGTTCACACTCATGCATTTGTTCTACTTCTCCATCGCTCTGTGCCCTGATTCTACATGAGATTTTGTTTGAACAAAATGTTCTATTTTTGAAACTAGCATGTAAACACTGGACCAAATAGTCTTTAAATTTCTTTCTAGCTCTAACTTGCTAGAAGCTTGTGAAAGTGGTTTTAAAGAAAAATTATACTATCTTTAACTTAAGCTTTAAATTATGTTGCAAAACATGTTTCAAGTAGAAACTTCAGAATTGACATCTTAGAGGAAAATCAATGTGAAAAGCTAGGATTAATTACTTAAAAGTGGCAAACCCCAATTTCTGTTTTCAGTAGAAATTATCATATTACCTCTTGATTTTAACTTT
>PVJX010009886.1:0-59222 GCA_004027295.1 Dolichotis patagonum
TCTCCTCCTCCCCTCCCCCTCCCCTCCTCTCCTGAAATTGTAGAATTTATAACTAGTAAGCTGAAGAGCAATTCATTTAAGCAGAACATGTATAAGTTTCTAATTAATTAACTGGCTGTTTGTCTAATAGGGTTAAATTTTTTCTTTATTAAAAATACCAGAGGCCTTTTGTGTAAGTATGTTTACCCATTTAAAATTTGCTGTAGGCAAATAAATTATGGCACTTATGGGAACATATTAGGAATGAGTTTTAAAAGATGTAACTACTTATGATTCAGAGTTGACAGTACCTTTACCAAATTTAGTTTAAACAAAGACATTACCTTCGAGGGACATTGTGAGGGTATGGAATGACAATAAGTTGGGAATTTGGAATGATTGCAGTCCATTCTTGTTTTCGTATAGACTGAAAAAAGAATTAAGAATATTTAACATTTATTACATTTATGAAGCAAACAATTATTTTAAATAAATAAGGCAACAATCTCAATTATTTTGAACTATTGAAATCTTAGGTATGGATTAAGCTAGATTAACATATATAGTCCAAAACAGATGTTCTGTAACATCTGTTGAAAAAATTTCGAATCTTTTCAGGACAAGACTCTATTTGTGTCTTATGAATGCATTCATCACCCAACAAATATTTATTGCACACTTACACAGCAGGTGCTATTCATAGTGCTATGTGCAGATGCTGAGAGTTAAGAGTCAAGCTGAGGGGACATGGACAGACAAACTGAGTACATTATTATACTTCTTAGGTATAATATAACACGTGGTAGCAAAATACATGTATTACGTGATAAAAATATTAAGAAAAAGCAAGAAACAAGGGTGGAAAATCTTGAGGTTTATGGGAGAAGAAATGGAAAAAGCATGCAATGTTTTCAAATTATGATATGCTCTGCATAAGCTTGGATCACTACCAAATTGTATTCCTTAAAGGGAAGAACAAATATTTACATTACTTGAATTCAAACAGAATTGGACTCATTATTGAATTGTTTAAAACAGTGATTACTAAGACAGATTAACTGTAGACAAACTAAATGTTTACTTACTTTCTCTCCAGGTGGGCGGGGAATACCAACGTAAAGATGGTCAAGAAAATTTGCACTCCGACCTAACCCAAGTACGTTGTAGGGCAGCTGGAGAGCTAAGTGTGCTGACTGGCTCAGTTGTCCAGCTAGAATAATTAAAACAAAGCAAAACAAAAACGTTTTTGAAAACACTGTCCTATCAAAACTTAAAGTGTTAAAAATTCAGGTAACAGAAATGTTCTTCAAGTTTAAAAATGTGAAATGAACCTGAAGCCACCTCACAGTTTTCTGAGATCTGCTGGTAAAGAATCATGTTTCTGTTTATCTCCAAATGTCTACGACGGTTCATTTTCGGAAGACGGTAGTTCTGTCAGATACAGAGCTCCTGGGGCACGGTTCCCTCACGGCTTTGAGCAGCACCCTCTGCCTCCAGCCTCCGGTTTCTGAGGCACCCTCAGCTGGTCATCTTTCGGGGCTTCGAGTACATGAATACATGGTGGCTGCTTCTCTTTGCCTGTGCCTTCACGACTCTGGTTATCGTCTGGCAGTTTAACTATGATGTGTTCGAGTGTGGTTCTCCAAGTATCCTACTTGGAACTTTCTCTTTGAATGTGTACACTGAAATATCTGTCATAAAATTTTGGGCCGTTCCAACTTTGCTTTTTTAACAGTGCCAAAAGTTTATTTGAAAAGTGAAGGGTGAATTGGTAAGGGAGAAACTGGCTCTGCAAAGCAAACTTGGCCCAAACAAAAGAGGAAAAGAGAGAAAGAGCAAAATGAAAAGCAGACCAGGGTGGGCTTTGTGAAGAGCCATGATGGTGACGATTTATTTTTCCAGTCATTTCTTCTTTCTCTTTTTTCCTCTTTTTTCACCCTACGACTCCTCCTAGGAAGGTGTTGGAATGCTTGATGGTGTCTCCGCAGGTCTCCGAGACTGTTAATTTTCACGTTTTCCTGTGACTCAGAAAACTGAGCCCAGTTTTTGCTCAGTGTACGTTCAAGTTTGCAGATGTGTTTGCTAGCTAGAATCTTCTGCTAAGCATTATACTGAACTTTAAAATTTCAATGACTTTACATTTCACCAACTTCAGTTTGTGTGTGGGGGCTGGTGCTGAGGACTGAATCCAGGGCCTTATGCATGCTAGGAAAGTGCTGTACCACTGAACTATTCCTCCAGCCCTTTACTTGCTTTCGGAAAAATTACTTCTGTATGTTGGCATTCTCTATTTAATGAGACACAGTTCTCACACACTCCTGCATTTCTTTAGCCCTGGTTCCCTTTGGGCCTTGAATACAGAATACAGAGAGCTGGTTATAGCCTCCAGGAACCCTGACATCTGGCTCCTCAGGAACATGTTTTGTTGCTTTTCTCTCTCTCTTTTGGTAACTGTAATGTGTGTGTGGCATATTTCCCTGTTTTTCTCCAAGTCTTGTAAGTGGACTTTTTAGATTATATGACAAATGTAGGCCCCCCCCCCCCCGCTTTTTGTTTTGTTGTTCCTAGTTAGTGACTTTGTGGATTAACTGCATAGATTCTGTATTCCCTGTGGTGGCTGCCTCTATATTCTTTTTTATTTATATCTTAAAAGTTTTTTTCCCCTCCTAAGTTTAGCTTCCTGGAGGGACACCTGGGTCAATATAACTTAGTGGCCAAACAGATGTTATGAGTTCCTTAAATATCTTGTCTCTGTGTCTTCTACTCTTTGTCAGGGGACTGGTGTGTGAAAATACACTTTCAAAGTTCAGACAGTTTATAGAATAGCTTTAGCTCTAATTTCCTGCTTAAACAGGACGTCAAGGTCAGGCAGGATGGCAGCTGGGTTTTTTCATGTTATATTTTCTTTTCTAGGTCTTTTTCAGCTTTCTAGATCCCTAGGAATATGCTTTTTAAAGTTGCCTATAGTTATCAATTTTCTAGGATTTCCTTTTAACAGCTGAGCAAGGCTCTTGATTCCTTTTAGCGGACTGCTGCTGTTTTTGGTAATGCCCAGGGATTGTCCCCCCTCACCCTCCCGAAGCTGCACTCTGAGTCAAATCAAATCATTGAAATCCTGAGACCAGAGACTGGAGACTTTTCCCAGGAGATACTAGTCATACAAAATACTGACAATGCTACAGGGACGGAGACTGTATTGGAGTTCAGGCCTGGCTATTGACTATTAAGTTGCTAGCTTTCCATGGCAACGTTACTAGTCTAGTGCAGAAGGGAAGTAGGATGGGAACAGCCTCAAATTTCCAGAGTGGCAAGGGATGAGCTGCATCTGGCTCTGCTGTCTTATAGAGTAGTGTAGATTATATGACAAATATAATCTTGGGTTGGTAACACTCTACCTTCTGTGGCTCTGGTTAATTTCCAGAGTAGTGAAGTGACAGATGAGAGCTTTTTTTTTTTTTTTTAAGGGATGGGGATGACAGAGATTCATGAGGTCTTTGTACTGTCATTCTGAAATTCAATCTCTCCATACTATGATTCCCTTTCGAGGTATGTGTATTTGTTAGGTGTTCTACATGCTTAAACTGAACATTTAACTGTCAATGTTAATATGTATTATGGATTAAACACTGGTAGTCAGCTTAACACCAGCTGACCTCAGCCAGCATGGTGCTGAGTGTAGATGGCCCACCTGAGGAAAGCTGCCATCATAGAAAGAGACGTGGAGAGGAAGAGTGGGGCACTGTGGGCTCTCCTAAGTGTTGCTGTTTGGAGCCACTGTTGTTTCTCCTGGAGGAGCTCGGCATGCTGGCTTTCCTGATATGAATTCAGTCATTATCATCGGAGGAGTTTGGGACCTTGTCGCTGAGAATGACTGCGGTTCACTTTGGGGGAGTTCTGCACCTTAAATTGAGCATGGCTTCCTGGCTCTGGAGGGGAAGATGTGTGCTGTTTAATCTCCAGGAGAAGCCTGTCACGCTGGCTTCGTGACATGTACTCGACTGTTCTCATGGTCGGAGGAGCTTGGGACCTCACTGTCGCTGAGGATGCTGTGGTAGTTTTCAGGGCACCCCTGGTCCTTATTTTGAGTGTCACTTCTTGGCTCCAGTGTAGAACCCTCAACCTACTAGCATGGACCCTTTACCCCACTGGAATAGACTTTTTAGCTTCCACTATTGATCTCTGGGCCTTCCCAGCACAGAACAGACTTGCATGGGCTCCAGGTTTTCAGCTGGACTCACGCAGGGCATTGCTGTGGGATCCAGGCCTTAGGCTGGATTTTCTAGGTCTTCAGCATTGTGGACAGATCTCCTGCACTTTCTTGTATATAACTCTGGGTGACCATCATAAAATAATATTATAAATTCTATGTCCTGTATGTAATTGTTTTCCTTGCAACTCCTGATACAACAATATATAAAAATTTTAATATTGAAGGGGACTCTGCTAGACATCACTAATGTTACCCAGAAATAGGACATTGCTTAAATGTATATATATCATTCTTAAGTTGAAAGTTGCAAGATATAATGGAAAGCAACATGAATTTAGAAATAGGTGTTAAAAAGATTGAGCAATGTATATGAAATTGTAAAATAATTTTATAAATATCATGGGCTGTAGAATCAGTCTATTCCTAAAGTTGTGCTGTCTGAATGATAATGCTTAAATGGGAAGTGTCTGAAACATCACATACTCAATACATGCCAAGTGTCTTTATTTAACATAAAAAGTAGAATTAAAAATTAAACATACATTGATTTCATACTGTTAGCAAAGACTGACTTAATAGATATTAAAGTATGCCTGTAAACTATGTCCCTATACTTATCTTACTGAAGAATCAATTTCAAAACTTTTTCAGTTGTGTTAAACAGATTGTAGAACATAAATTTCAAATTAAAGCTGCATATACAATAAAAACTTAAAACTATTAAGGAAAGTCATCTAAAAATGAAGAGATTGTTTCATTATTTTATTTCAGAATACTTTGCTACATACTTTTTTCATCAGGCACCTGCATATGCAGATAAACACTTTAACACATATTAAATACTAACACAGTAAGTTTAGTATTATCTTCACTCAGTATTATTTCATGAGAGTTACTGAAATGCTGAAACTCCATCAACCAAGATTAAGGGTAACTGACAATAATATAGGAGTTCCCAACCCCTGAGCTGGCCATGGACTGGTCTCTGTCTGCGGCCTACTAGGAACAGCAGGAAGTGCATGGTGGGCAGGTGACTGAAGCTTCATCTGTATTTACAGCTGCTCCCCCTTACTCCACCTCCTGTCAGGTCAGCAGCACCATTAGATTCTCACAGTGTGAACTCTAGTGTGAGCTGCATACACAAGGGATCTAGGTTGTGTGTTTTTAGAATCCACTGTCTGATACTCTCAGCTGGAGCTGAGGCAGTGATGCTAGCACTGGGGAGAGACTGAAAATATAGATTAACATTAGAGAGATCTGACTGTACAGAGACTGAAACAAAGCAGTTGCTTGCTAAATTATATCAAAACCCTGTCAGTGAATAACAAGTGATAAGCTGCATCTAGTGTAAAGTTTTACAGTGGCAAGTTTGTTAATGGAGTTCAACTGTATAGCTGCAACTGGTGACAGGCTGTAAGTCAGACTCTGTCACTTATTTTAGTCTGTGAGTAGCCCACCCGTTATTTAACCATTTATATCCGACTTCTTTCCCATATTGCAGTGGTCTACAGTGATAGTTTTGGGAAGTCCACAAGCTAACCCTCGCCAAAGAAAGGGAAAAACAAACATCCCTGGAGAGATTCTTTGAAAAGAGAAGCACCCCATGATGAGACAGAAGACTCTCAGCCAACAAAAACAGGTAGCTGAACAGAAAATATCCAGAGTCCTACTTAGATTACAGGTTTACTGCAACAGCATTTGTATAATATTGTAGCTCTCCACACAAGCCAAGAAACATCTGAAACTACTTTGTCACATGCAGAACAAGCACCCTGTATTAAGGACAAGCTTTTATTGTTTTTCAAAAGAAAAACAATGTGAAAATAAAGAACAGACACAATTATTGAAGTTCACTGGTTCATCAAATGTGTCTGCATTGACAGCATCATTCTTAGTGACTAACCTCACTGCTAAAGCTAAAAAGCCCTTTACTAGTGAATACTTTATCTTGCCTGCTGCAAAGGACATTTCATCACGAACTTTTAAAAAAGGACAGGCTGCAGTTCAAAAGGTGCATTTGTGGGCCAGGGATATAATTCAGTGGCACAGTGCCTGCCTGGGAGGTCATGAGTTCAATTCCTGACACACACACACACAAAAGATGTACTTGTATCAACTTTCTATAAGGAATGTAATCATTATATACTGCCTACATATAATGATAAAAAATAAAAATTGAAAAAAAAGTGGCACATATTCCTGTTTGACTCTCACCAAAAGCAGGTAAGTTGATGAAACAGTAGAAGACATTAAGGCACAACTGTAAGAGGATTAATGGGTCACTGTGGCATGCAATCCAGGCTGTCAGTCTACTGATGTTGATGCAAGGCAGCAATGCATTTGTGCGACTCATTTTTCAGGAGGATGAGCACAAGGATATGCTATGTGCACCTCTGTTGCCAACCAGTGTCACAGCTGCGGAGCTATTCAGAGAAGTATTCACGTCTTAGAAGGATTACATATCAGGAGAACTGCACTGGTCATTTCACGCAGGAACACATACAGACAGCTGCCATGCCTGGACCGCGTTCTGGTTTCACTACTCAGTCAAAGTGATCACTCTGAATGTGTGTCAGTGCATTATGTCTTCTATAGAGAAATGGTGGTGAGTTGAAAAATGACACCGAACTTAATGTTTTGCAGGATGTTGTTAAATTACCATCCACATTAAAGCACACACCCTACTTAACTCATGTCTGCTTGCATAGCTCCATGGGGAGATGGACACAGAGCACACATATCTCCTATGAGGCTGACCCTGGACTTCCAAAGGTAGGTCACTGGCCAATCTCTAAGTTATGGGAACCATTCTAGAGAGTTCTTGTAGAAGAAAGTCAGCACTGGCAGCATATTTCAGTGACATAGAGTGAGTCACAAAACTTATTTACCTGTGTGACTCAATTTGATCAATTAATTTCATTTGCAACTTCAGGGAAGAATGACAATTACGTCCAAGTTGACAGATAAAGTGACTGCATTCAAAGACAAGCTGCCACTACAGGGGAGATGAGTGAACAGTGGATTTCTGATGCGTTTCCAACATTAGCAGAGATTCTGAAAGAGACTAGGCAAGGGCATCGGATCACCAATCTCAGCTTTTGAAAGAGCTTGAGCATTATCTCCTAACCACAAAAGACCCTCACGCTGGGCAGGGATGGATCTGTGACCCACTTGTGAATAAGCCAAGTGAACAGACCTTGTGCTAGAAGAGAATCAACTGGTAGAGACTGCAAATGGTGGTGGCCTTAAAAGTCTGTTTGCAGTAACTTGGAATCTCCATACTTTATGGAATAAAGTCAAGGTGAACTATTTTGAGATTGCTACAAAGGTACTTAAAACCCTACTTTGTGAAGCAGTTTTCTGCAGTGACAACAAACAATATATATATTTCTTGTCTATATAATATCCTCTTATTTTATAATGAATCCTCTATTTTTGAAAGTTAAGGAATTCCTCATCTTTCACTGTTATAAAGAATAGTGAGCATCTCTCTGTTACATGAGTCTATTCTTTTTTCTTTAAACTGAGGTAGAATTCATGTAACAGCTATTTAAAAACGTGTAACACTAGATAGCCTTCATTCACTGTATTCACAACACTTTGTAACCACCAGCTCTCTAGTCCTAAACTTTTCATCATCCCATTAGCAAACCCTGTAACACAGTAAGTAATCATTCCTCAGCCTTCTTTCCCAGATAATACTTAACCTGCTTTCAGCACTATGGACTGTCTATTTTATCCACATTATACAAAACAAATAATACAACATACAACCATTGCTACCTGGCTTCTTTCACTTAGCATGATATTTTAAAGATATAAAGTTTAACAACTCTTAATACATTCCTTTTTATGGTTGAGTGATACTTTGTTTTCTCTATTCATTCTGAAATTTTATCTTTCTTGGTAGGTGAAGATATGTGAGGTGTTTCTCAGCTAAAAGACCATTGAATTTTTTTTTCCCTGCAACATTTTAAACCACAAGGAATTTTCATTTTGACTTTTTCTCTTTTTGAGACAGTGTCTCCTATGTAGTTCAGGCTGACTTTGAACTCACTGTGTCGCTGAGGCTGGCCATGAGCCCACAGCTATCCTCCTGCTTCAGCCTCCTGAGTGCTGGCATTATAGGCATGTACCACCATGCCTGGAAAGAAATTTTTTTTGTACTGGGGATCAAACTCATGAGCTCACACTTGCTAGGCAGGTGCTATGCCACTGAGCTATATCCCCAGCCCCCTAGCTAAGAGATTTTCACTTAACAGTGTTAACTACAACTTCTCTGGTACTGCCCCATCTTCAGAAAAAGTAGTACCTCTATAAAAATGAAATAAAAGGATACATTTAAACAGCCAATGTTTTGTATAACTTTGAAAAAGAAAATTGTCTCAGGAAGTATTTGTTAATCTTCAATTGACAACTATGACACAATTCAATATTGACATTAATCAAAATGGAGGCAGAGAACATCAGAGAATGAAGTTTAAAAATTAGACAAAATTAAAAAGACAAATAAAGGTGCTGAATGCTTATGATATATCAAAACCCATAGCAAGTATTTTTTGTACATAATTTCAATACTGCTTAATAATAATAGCATGAGGGTAGGTATTATTATTATATCTTTATCATCAGGAAATTGAGTTTAAATAAGTTGATTAAAAACACACAGCTGCTATGTGGTGGAGTTGGGAATTTATCAGGCTAGTTCCAAATTCCACACTCCTTATCACCTGAGATCTTATCTTCAATCAAAAAAGAAGTATAACAGTTGCCTTACTGCTCTATAAAAAGGATTTATGACACAAACTTTTCCAATGCTGTTTATTTCTTTTATTACTTGACTCTCTGTAATATTTGTGGGGTCCTAGGATGTGATGTGGGAACCTGTAACATTTTATGCCCAGTTAAGGATTCCATGAACATGGCACTTGCTGATTTTTGCAAATCTGTACTACTGGGCTATTACGCATTGTTGTTGTGTTTGAGCTCATTAAGTATATCTTAGGCTTTGTGATTTTCCTATTCTGTACCCAAAGAATGGGCTATTAAAGCAATCCTTCTGGGAGATGAGGCTGATTAATCCTGTGGATGTCTGATGAAGGGCATCAATTTTCTGAGGAAGTTTTTAACCCAATGATTCAGCCCTGCAGAATGAGATTATGAAAAAGACAGTCTCTAGATAAGGACTAGTCCTTGACCTACATTAGAAGAGGCGCAGATTGGTCAGCTGATTTCAGATGGTTACAAGGGTTATATTTGGTAGTGTGAAAATTTCAGGACTATGCTTACTAATAGTGTAGAGGGATGTTAACAGAAATGTTTTTGTACCACGTGCTATGACTGCTAAATTACATTTTTTCTGTAATAAAATAATTCGTCAAAGACAATGTTTCTTTGTGAGGAGAATTTGTAATTCTGAGAATGGCAAGCTGGAAAAATCACATGAACAATAAAGATTAAGAAAAACAAAGAGAAGACTTTGAAAGAAAAATAGTATATTCTTAGATAGTTTTAGTGTTAAATTTATTTTCTTCCACGAAGACGCTTACGAAGGACTTGGCCAGCAGTGTTTCCTCTTGCTAATGGGCATGCTCCTCTGGGATGACGTGCTCCTATTCCCCAGATGCTAAAGGAATCATGCTTTTATTCTATGGTCACATCTGCTGCATGCCTTTCAAGAGTAAGGGGCAGACGCTCTCTTAATCTCTTAAGCCTTTGGCTCACTGGGTGACCTATTGCTGCCCCTTCCTTCTGGGAAATACCTGGGGTGGGCAAGGAGACTGACTTCCACATACTTGTGCATTTGTTTTCTCATACCAGAGTCCGAATAAAAAGATTCTATTAAATCAGTGGTACAAGAATTCTTTTTGATAAGAGATAAAATTAAAAACCATTTGCTTTCATTTGTTGCTAGTCTGTTTTAATTGCTAACAAGGCAGATTTCTGATATGTGTGTTAAAATATTCCTGGCTATGATAATTATCGTGTTCTTTTGTTCTTAAGTGCCAACCTAGGGTAATAATTTGTTAATGTGATGAGGCTCATTGTAAATGTACATCAAATCAGATATTCTAGCCAGAAAAAAGTCTAGCAATTCAATGAGTGTTTAAGGTATACTCTGGAAGTACAATGCTTTGATATTTTACAATGATTTTAAAGTGTCTCATATTTCATTTGACACACAAACTTAGAGAACACAATCCACCTATTAGATACTGCATGTATGTATTATAATTCTGTGGGAATCTATCTAAAAATCTAAAGTGATTTTAGTGAGTTCTTATCAACATATATGATTATCAGCACTCAATGCCTTGAACCTTGTGGATAACACACAATATCATACTTGTTAATACTAGTATAATTTCAGTAGTATACCAGTGACCACTAATTTAAAAAAAAAAATCAACTAGCTAAAATACTAGCCAAGAAAGCAAGTGATAAAATTATTAAAATAGTGATTTTTACTTGGATGTGGGGGTGTATACTAGTAATCCCAGTTACTGTAGGAGGCTGAGGCAGGACAATAAGTTTGAGGCCAGTCTGGGCAATTTAGCAAGACTCTACTGCAAAACAGTAATAATAACAATAATGAGAGCTGAGGACATGGTTTAGTGGTACAGTGCATACTTAACAGGCATAAGCACCTAGGTTTAATCTCTAGTAACACAAAACCTAAAAGCAAAACAAACCCCAAAAGTGATGATTTTTAATACTGAAACTTATTAATCACATGATTAGTCAGCTAAAGGAGAGACTGCAAACTTCTATATGTAAAACACAGGACATAATTGCCAAAAGGCTATTTGTTGTCAACAGGCACAACTTTATCAACATATGGCATCATATTACAATGAGATTCTAGAGATCAGTAGTGGACAGAAAACAAAAGCAGACAAAATAGATTTGCAAAAAGTTAGCTTTGACTGAGACATTGGCATTTAATTTAAAAGTCTGATGAAAGCTTTTTAGCCTCTCTAGTCACTTAACATTTAAACATCTGCTAAATCATACAGCTTCTTATCTTCTTATTTTTCTTTTTAAAAATTCATTGATTTCAAATGCATGGTTACTTGCATACCAAGAATGGTCCACTTCATGGCAAATCTTTCACTGATATACAATTAAGGAACATGATTTAACTTGAACTTTGGGAAAATCTAGTTTCTGATGTAAGTGGGTGTATCCCAACCTCTTACTGTTTGTATCTGATCGCTTTGCTTATTCTATAGATAGTAAGTATCTGCCATAAATCAGACATTGTATTCAAGAGAGGAATATTCTAATTACTCTGGGATAAAATTACAAATCTAAAAGCTGTTAATAATAAATACTGCTGTTTTATAAGCAGGCTATCCAGTGAGCAGTTGAAGAACAACGAAGAATCTGTCCTCAAAGAAAGGCAAATCCATGAAGAGAAGATGATCCATACCTTTTAAAAGTTTGTGGTGGTATTGGATGGTTTAGAATTGGTTCCAGAAAGATGCTAAAAAATCCTAAGTGAGCAGTGTATGAGGAGTTGGTGAGGCTGTATACAAAAATGCTAAATCCATAGATTTTTAGAAGTTAGGATTATAATTACTTATGTTAAACTTCCTTGAACAATAGTTGACCTCCTTTCCTGTGAACTGATGTGTGGCTTGTAACAAACAATGGCGACATCCACTGATTTGTTATTTGTTTTGGGATATTTTGCGTCACCTGACCTCAGCTTCTAGGTAACTGGAGGATAAAGTGATAAAATATACTGGTAGGCCCTCCTACTAGAGGGGAAGCAGCTCCACTGGAAGAGGTGTCCAGATGCCGCTATTCTCAGGGCACTTCACACTGGCTGGCATGGAACAGGCACCGGCTACATGTCTGACATGCTGAACTGATGGTTTCATAGCGAATGACAGGTATAATTTCTACATCTGTTTAACTTAGGTTTTTCCTAAGGTTTTACGAGATGCTGGGTCAATGATTACTGGTGAAAACATCTATATAGCCTTTGAAGAACAACATGACCCTAGCTTAAATACTGAGGTTTGAACAAATGTGTGGGAACTTAGAACAGTGATGCAACACCACAGAAATCACACTTTTGAGTGCCAAGCACATGAATTATAACACTGCTCTGTTTGACCATTAGGAAGTCCCCTGATCTCTTTGAACCTTAATGTATTTGTGTATTCATTCATTCAGATATTTACTGAATGCGCAATGTATGCCTCTGACACAGAGATGAAAGACACAAACCCAGACCTGACGATACATGTGGGTACATCAACAGAAAAACATGACTGAACGTTTGAATGTTTCCTCTTCTGTAATATTAGGGCAACAATACCACCTACTGCATGGATTAGAGAGGTAATTTTAACAATGGAGCTTTTTCTTTTTGAGACAGGATCTCTCTTTTTGGTTCAGGCTGACCTTGAACTCACTAAGTAGTGCAGTCTGGCCTTGAATTTGTGGGTATCCTTCTGCCTCAGCCTCTGGAGTCCTAGGATTACAGGCATGTGCTACCATGCCCAGTGAACAGTAGTACTTTTCATGTATACAAAATTACTTTGTAAAATGTAAATTATATAAATGTTGGCTATTTTGTTTATATTTCATTCCTCAGGTTTTCTACTTTTCTTAGATTGAATTTCAACTTGATGTTAGTTACTGGAAAACACTGCAACAATGAACAGTTTTTCTTTTTTTTATTTTAAAGAGGGTAAAATTAAACAAAACGGAACACAATAAAGCAACGTAAGAGACATAAATTTCAAAGCAAGACAATCAGAGATCTTCACCATCTATCATACTGACTCTTGTTTTCTTCCAAATAGTTGTCCATATCTTCACATATAGAGAATTCACACGAAACAACACAGTATGGAACTGATCTGAACAGGATGAGGAAGGCGTTTTAGGTCTTCAAGGCTAGACAATAGGGAAGCCAAGAATGGCTGTCATAGCGTCTCTCATTCTCTTCAAAACAGCTGTCCATACCTTCATGTATGTTGAACTTAAACAAAACAAAACAGGCTCAAATCGCTCTGAACAAAGAATGATAGTATTGCTGGATTTCACATCATGACGCTATGGAATCAGCACTGGGTACTGTAGTGTCTCTTTTTCTTCAAAGTAGTTGTTCATTTCATCATGCATTATATAATTGGTTCTCATAAACTGTTTATAAGTTCTATGCATGTATGAGTCTCCACATGTATATCTATCCTTTCTGTATTAGAGGGAAAAACAAAACAAAGCAAGACAAAACAAAACAATTCCTAGAAAAACATGAAATGAAAAAGACATATAAAACCTCAATACAAGGTGATCTACAATGGTTACTATAATGTCTCAGCAGTATATAACAATATTAATAAAAACAAAATGTTGGAGACATCATAAGACTTCAAAAGCAGGCAATAATCAAACCAGAGTGGGTATCCTAGTGAATCTTGTCATCTTCAGTGTAGTTGCCTATACGCTTAGACTTGACACTATCAATCATAACAGATTTGAATAAAATCAGTCAATACAAAACGGCAATCTAACAAACCAGATTCAAATAAGATCAGTCATAATAAGACAGTGTAAGTTATACAGGGCTTCAGATTAAGTTAATAGGAAATTAAGGATGATTACCATAATATATCCTGCTATTTTTGGGATAGCTGTCTGTACCCTCAAATCTAGTGTAATTAGACAAACTGGAACAGAATATAATCCATCTAAACAGAATGGTGAGACTAATGTAGATTTTAAATCTTGTTACCCTATTAACAATATCCTCTGCCTTCCTGTTTTAGACAATTCTTCCCCTTTCACTCCCATAGGGTACACTGCTCATTTTGGGTCCCACTAACTCCCTCAGTTTTTATATTGCGGGGAACAACTTGCTATTTATCCTAACTGGTTCTGAACCTTGTGACTCCTGGGCTTGATCTCAAGTTGTATTCCTTTACCTATAAAAGCCTCAAGGTTTTCCTTCGTTATAGCTGAGTAGTTCTCTACTGCACAAAAGTATCATGTCCTTTCAACCTATCTGCAAGTGCTGGTCGAGTTGCCCCTATTTCTCTCTGGTTCCCTGTCACACAGAGCATTGTTTTCTCATATTCAACTTTCTGTCCATAAACTCTCTTTCAGGGTAATTATGTTTCCAATACAGAGCATCTTGATGGACCCTATCTCATCTACTCTGCCTGTGTTTCTTTTTGTTAGTATATCAAGGCCATCTATGTTAGAGATTATAGCCAACCTTTTCTGCCTCATTTCTGATATGCTACTTTTCTGCCATTGGTTGTCTATTTTTCTCTTTCATTCCACTGTCTGCCCCATTCATTGAGGCCTCTCTGCCACTGTTCCTGAAATCCTCGCATTCTTTTTCTCTCTCTAGAATTTCCTTCAGTATTTTTTGTAGGGTTGGATTGGTGGTCACAGATTCCCCCAGTTCCTCTTTCTCATGGAAGCTTGTTTTTCCATTAATTTCTAGAGACAGTTTTGAGGGGTAAAACTGGTTTTACCAGTTTCAATCTGGGCTGGAGGTTATTTTTTTTCAGGGCTTGGAATACTTCGCTCCAAGCTCTTCTTGATTTGATGGTCTGTGTCGAGAAGTCTGCTGTGATTTTGATGGATTTTCCTTTATAGGTGATCTGTTTCTTTTCTCTGACGGCTTTTACTATTCTGTTCTTATATTGAATTTCTGGGATCTTGATTATTATGTGTCTGGGTGTAGCTCTTTTTGGTTGTAGGTGGCTAGAGTTCTGTATGCTTCATACATCTGAATATCATTTCCTCTTGTCATGCTTGGGAAGTTTTCCTTAATAATTTCTGTGAATAGCCTTTGTAATTCCTTTGTTTTGAATCCTGCTTCTTCATTCACATTTTTTATTCTTAGGTTATTGATCCTCTTGTCATCTTCCAGCCCTTGTATTGTTACTGCCTGTTTCCTTGTTATTTTTAAGAGATCTTTCCTTTCATGATCACACACTGCAAACCTGTCTTCAAGTTTTGATAGTCTATCCTTAGTTTCTTTCAAGCAGTTTTGCCAGCTTTCAATGGAGTTTTTAGTTTCCTGGTAATCTCTTTGAATCTGCTTCATATATTCTAGGTTTTCTTTATATTTTTCATTAAACGTTTCTCTCCTTTTTTGTGTTCCTCCATTCTTCGGTCTGCGTCTTCTTGAGAGGTGCTTGGCATTTCTTTTATTAATCTACTTATATCTTGTTTAACTTGGATTAATATTTCAGTTTTGAGCTTGTCTACGAGGTCCCGAAGATATCTCTCTATGTCCGCTGATGCTGTGTTTGATGTTGCATGTTTGCTGCCCTCAATCTCTTTTGTATTTCCCTCTCCTGGATCAAAATTCTCGAGGTTGGGAGCTGGGGGCTTTTTCTTATTTCTTTCTTTTGTCATGTTTTTGTTTCTTCCATACAAGTGTATAGTTGAGTTCCCAGCTCCTTTCTCTGTTGGTTACAGCTCCTCTGAAGCGTTCTGGCTAGGGGTTTCTGCCCTCTCCAGTCCGCTGTCAGCCACTGAGGTGCAGACAGGGGCAGTGTATGCTGGCCCCTCTGGGCCAGCCAACCTTTTCGGGCCTTCACTGCATCAGTGCATGCTGTGCATAGGGAACCGGTTTGGGACGACTTATTGGGTCCTAGTCATGGGTGTGACCCAGGCCAAGCAGATGCCACCCATCTGCTCTGGGAGTGGAGCAACCAACTAAAGTCACTGCAGTTCGGACCCGTCGGCCCGACTCCAGCATGTCGTCCAGTTGGTTGCCCTTTTCCATGGGAGGGTCTTATTCCCAGCACTCACTGTGGGTTAATGCAGATCCCTCTCTGGCTCTGTTCTATGTTGGGCTCCCCGACCTCTGTCTTCAGTGCTGCTGCGGCGTGAGTTCACGGCGCCTCTGGGCAAATTGTGCATGGGGGCCGCTCAAGCTAGTTCCATCGGCGGGTTCGGGCACTCAGGCCAATCTCGGGCTCGAATTCAGGCAGCTCGGGGAGAGTGCCGTGCTTGCCAATCTTAGCTTCTCTAATGGTAGCCCTGGGACTTCGTATTGGAGCAGCTCGTTTCCTTCAGTTTCTTCCTGGGTTGAGAGAATCCATCTCCCTCTGTCCGGATCTCTCCAGGATGTTCTATTCTGGTGTCTGAGCTGTCTCTCTCAGAGAGGCTCCGTATCCTGCTGCCTACGGGTTTGCCATCTTTTCCTTCTTCCCCAATGAACAGTTTTTAATGCAGCTTTTCAGTAAGAGCTCTGTTGGCATGTTTTAAGATGCTATGTCAACCTGCTTTCCAGCTATAACTTAGAAGTGAGTGGTTTTTGGTCTTTTTTGTTAAATGGAAATTCACATGTCATAAAACTCAATGTATAAAATTCAGTGGATTTTCCTACATTCACAATTGTCCAACTGTCACCGATAATTCCAGAATATTTTCATCATCAAAAAAGAAGCCTCACAGCCACTGTAGTTACTTCCCGACCTTTCATGTAAATGCAGCTGCACAACGCGTGGCCTTTTGTGCCTAGCTTTTTTACTTACAAATATTTTACAATTGTTCATACTGTAGCATGCCTCTCTTTTTTTTTTTGTACCAGGCATTGCACTCAGGACCTTGCACTTGCCAGGCAGGTGCTTTTGCCAGCTAGCCCCATGTCCTATGATTTTATGGTTGAATAATATTCCATTGCATGGCTATTCAATAAATAGACATTTGATTATGTTCCACTTTTTTGCTATTGTAAATAATGCTACTATAAATATTCATATGTATTTTTCCCCCATACTTAATCTTTTATTTCTTAGTGCTCAGGCATGCAAGAAATTCTTACAATTATTTCATTTTATAATTGAGATCATCAACCAGGTCCTAGCTTTGTTTCATTCTGCTGGGACGCAGCCGTGAGTACATTTAATGGAATATGCGCAGGAGGCACATCGAATCGTGGCGGAGGGGCACTGTGGACTGAGCATCCAGGGCCCAGGCTTGGACTGCAGCTGTCCAAGGGCTGGCGGGAGACTACCGCTCAGAGTGGTGCCAGAGGAGCTCCTCTTAAAGGCCCCCAAAAGGCCTTTTCTCTGATGCTATTTTCTGTTTAAAACATTTTCTTTCTGCACAGAGAAAAGCAGACCCTGCATAGGGTATTCACATCTTTCTAGGTTCCCACTCCACTTGCTCACTGGGCAAGGGAGACCTGATAGGAGTGTGTGTGTTTTTACATGGACATGTTTTCACTTCTGGGAACATACTTAGGAGTGGAATTAGTGGATCCTATGGTAAATTTTTATTTAATTTTTTTGATTTGTATTTAAGTTTTTGAGAAATTGAGTAGTTTGATTTTGGAAACTGCTTTCTATAGCTTAATACACATAAGCATTTAATGAAGGAATCATAAAAAGCCACTGCCAATGTATGTAAAAAATGCTAGGGGAAACAATAAAAGAAATTCACAGCTCTCATAAAGCCAAATTGCATTAGGTATTACTGCTGGTGGCATTCCAATTTAACGGTCAGTGTCCCTTTTGAGTTGAATTAGGGAGGTAAAATTTTTTGAGATTATGTGCAATTATGTTTCAGTTGTCATTCTCTGATTGAAACGAAACGAAACAAAACAAAACACAAAACTCAACAGAACTCTGGTTTCCAAGTGAACAATGTCTTATAAATGAACTAAATGGGAAAGTTTAGCTTTTATTGGAGTGTACTTTAATTTCCACATAGGAGATCTGTAATTCTGTTTGAGGCAAACCAATGGTCCTACTTAATGGGCCTTTCCAGTAGCAACAAAAAAGTGAAGGAGTAAAATTGCTGAATTCTGAGACAGGGATAAAAATATTTTAACTGCCAGAGATTTAGCTCAGCGGCATAATAAGCGCCTGCCTGGCAAGTGCGAGGTTACAAGTTCGATCCTTAGTACAAAAAACAAAAAAATTTAACTATGTTTACCAACCAAAGATGATTTTTTTTAAGACTCAAATTGAGAGCCAGGTTATTTTTACTAAAACATGTGCTTTAAAAAAAAAGTTCATTAGACTAGGGAGATTTCACACATTATTCAACTTGGAGAGACCTAGCTATCCACAGACCTAGAACACAAAAATATCGTGTATCATTCTTCCTTCTGCAAAGGCACTGCTTCCATGAGCACCTTCTTCTTAGAGGGCAGGGCATGATTAAAAGCGTATCGGTCAGCACGTTCCTTTAAACTCTTAGCTTCTTACCTTTCACTCCCTTTTGGAATCATTCAAGTCTGAACTGTCCCTTTTAATCAATGCTGACACTTCTAGCTTTGCAAATTCTTTTGTGTTTGGCTTGAAAAAAAGTGGAAGACATTCTTTTTCACAATTATTTAACAAACTAAGTCAAAATTTAGTGGCTTCCACTATATCCTTTTATTTCTCATGATGTGGTACACTGGGTGGGCAGTTCTGACTGATAATTTTGGAATTATCAGTCACTGATAATTTTGGAATTATCAGTCACTGATAATTTTGGAATTATCAGTCACTGATAATTTTGGAATTATCAGTCACTGATAATTTTGGAATTATCAGTCACTGATAATTTTGGAATTATCAGTCATAAAATTTCTGTCTGTAATTCCAAAGCCTGACAATTTGAGTTGGTTTTGATGCTTGCTTTGTTCAGAATGTATATTTTATTATTTTGTAACTTTCAGTTGAGGGCCAGATATGAGGCAGCAAATCTGATTTATTAAGGAAGTGAAATAAATAGGCCTTTAGTGTGAGGTTTTATGCATATATGACTAGGATTTGGGCTGTGTTCAGTTTTTTGCGTAGCTGTAGGTGCAAAGGCTTCAAATCGTTTTAGTGCCTTTGTTTTTGTCTCTTGTTGTTTTGGACTTTACTACAAACTTAAGAATCTGCACTTAAGAGTTATTCTGCTGTGTTACCGTATGAAGTCCAGCTGGTATGACGACATGGCTGTAAGACGTTGAGAGGGGAAGCAATCTATGTTATGATTACGTGAGCTTTCAGTAGGCTGGTGCTCCTGTGCTGAGACTCACAGTGTTCCCAAGCATTCATCCTATCCCCCTAACTCACCCCAGGTGAGACAGGAAGGCTGCGGATGGCTGAGTCAAGTAGATACCATTACTCCAGTACAGGTTCTCTGGAGGACATGCTTTTTATTCTAGATAAAGCTCCGGGCATACTTCAAGATGGTTACTCCCCACCCCGTGCCAGAAACTAAGGGGGATCTTTATTGGGTCTCCATCATCAAAATCTAGCAGTCCCCAGAGGTAAAACCCATGAGAGTGCAAGAGCCACTTTTTGGGGGGGGGGGCTGGGGATCGAACACATGACCTCGCACTTGCCAGGCAGGCACGTAAGCCGCTGAGCTAAAATCCCCAGCGCAAGAGACACCTTTTTTTTTTTTTTGTCTTTTTGAGACAGGGTCTGGCTATGTGGTTGAGGCTGGCCTTGGGCTCACTTTGTAGCCCAGGCTGGTCTCGAACTTGCCACAATCTGCCTGCCTCAGCCTCCCAAGTGCTGGGATTACAGGAGTGTGCCACCATGCTTGGTTTTAAGAGCCACTTTTAATAAATACAGGACAAAATAATTTTCTCTGATTTTTACTTCTGGATATTCTCCCCACTGATTTTGTATGTTAAGTGAGGAAAAGTCAAGATATAATAAACCGTATAGAATAATTTCTTAGTACAGAGCTTAGAGATGGCACTGAAGAAAACATAAAACATTGATTTTGTCGCAATGAATCCAGTCTTAG
This sequence comes from Dolichotis patagonum, assembly GCA_004027295.1. NCBI lineage: Eukaryota > Metazoa > Chordata > Mammalia > Rodentia > Caviidae > Dolichotis > Dolichotis patagonum. The sequence continues at coordinate 19,919 of PVJX010009886.1, forward strand.
TGTCAGCCATCAACCATGAAACACTCCTATCTTTTCTACATGTTTACTTGAAGTAGTTTTAGGATAAGTAAGTAACCTGAGATCTAATTTTAGTCTCTAGATTTACTAGTGTATTAGAATGCTGTAACAAAGTGCTTGAAAGTTTCACATTTACTACATGAAATATAACAGCACTCAAATTCAGGCAGGGGACATACTTTATCGTTCAACAGCACATTTCTACACAGTGGAGATTAAAAACCAGTATTCTGTGATGATGTCTCTTTCCCTTGTCCTGCTGCCCCCCACCAGGAAAACAATACACTATACACAAATAATAAAAGTCAGGATTATAGTGGTTAGGAATAACACATTTATTTCCTACCGCCCACCCTTTTGTGGTATTAATGTTTGAACCCAGGGCCTTCTCACTGATCTATATCCTCAGCTTTTGTTTTATTTTTATTTTGAGACAAGTTCTCACTAAGTTACTAGGCTGTCCAGGCTCGAACCTGTGATCCTTCTGGCTCAGTTGTTCAGAGTGCTTACTACATATCTGTAAATGTCACTACACCTGACATGAAAACTTTCGACTGGAGATACAGAGAAGCTGAACGAGATGCAGTCATTTAGATCAGTGGCTGTTAATTATGCACAAAACTTTATTAAAGAAAAACAAAAAGCAATACACTTGAAACATTGGGTATTTTTTAGTTATAAAATAGGTAAAAACACTTGAAGCCCTATGTGTAGCAAAGGATTTTCTAAACAAAACTTCAACTGCACAAGAAATAATAGCAAAAATCAACAAATGAGATTTTATCAGACTAAAAAATCTCTGTATGGGAAAATAATCAATCAGTAGAGTGAAAAGACAACCTACCGAATGAGGAAAAAATTTTTGCCGGCTGCTCCTCAAACAGGGACTAGTATCTGAATATATAAAGAGCTCAAAAAAAGACAGACCACCTAAAATTAAAGACTCAGTCAAAAAATGTGCAAGAGAAATGAAGAGGCACTCAACAGAGGAAGGAATACAAATGGCCAACAAATATTTGAAAAATGTTCAATATCTCTGGCCATTAGAGAAAAGAAAATTAAAACAACTCTAAGATTGCATCTTACTCCTGGTGTAGCTGTGGTGAAAATGAATCCTCCTTCATTGCTGGTGGAATGTAAACCAGTACAACCATTAAGAAATCAGTGTGGAGACTCCTCAAAGAACTGAAATGAGAAATTCCACATGACCCAGCTATCCCCTTGCTGGGTATCTTCCCCTGAAAGCTTAAGACATCAAACTACAGTGACACATGCACAGCAATGTTTTCAGCAGCACAATTCATACAAGCTAAATCCTGGAAACAGCCTGTAAACCCATCAGCAGACAACTGGATAAAGAAAATCTCATATCTATATATAACAGAATACTACTCAGTTATAAAGAAGCAAAATTTGAGACACCTATAGGAAAATGGATATACCTGGAAAATGTTGAATGCACTAAACCAGACACACAAGCTTAACCACTGTATGGTATCTCTCATTTGAGTAAGGCAAAGTACAAACATAGGGAATAATAAAGGACAGACAGAAGGAGAGGAGAGAATGATCTCTTGCAGATAGGAAGGGGTCCAAAGGACCAAGAGCAAGGGGTGAGTAGGAAGGGGATGTGGAAATAAGTAGAATAAAGATAAGCCATGTACAGCAGCCTAATGACGTCAATGAATGTAAACGTTATATGCTATAAGCATGAACTACATTGAGTGATATCAATAAGAACGAAGAGGGGACAGCAGAATGAGAGCAGGGAGGGGGAGTGAAAGGGAAGGGGACTAAAAAAGAAACCCGCTGTACCACGCAGAGGCACCCACTCCCCAGATGACTGTACAATGCGTGTACTGCCAACATGTACTAACAAAAATCCTGAAAAGTATCTTTATGATTTCTCCAACTACTGTCCCTGGACTCCTGAGTCCTTCCCAGGAAGTTGTTACAAATGCAAATGCTGTTCTCCCACACCACTTTCTGTGTTAAAATTTTGGTGGCAGGCCCAATATGTGCTTAAACTTTCTAGGGGATTTGATGTATGATAAACTTTGATAACCATTATTCTATTTGAAATGAAAAACTTTAAAAATGCAGTACATATTAAGAAGAAAACAGCCGCTGTACATGATGATTTACCAAATTCCCAGTTCATTTTCCTTGTTTTTAAGGACCTACAAGATAGTAACAATCAGGATTTTTAGAAGCGATAAAGCTTGGGAATCGCTGACAGGGAGAGTATTTACTCTTTACAGAGGAAATGACACCTGTACTTTATATTTGACAATGAGGCTCATTTTCAGAATACCTCTATATCGTTTTGTAAAAGTAGTAAACTTCATGTGATGTAAGATTATGTTACATTTAGGATAAAGTTTCCATTTTGTGCAGTGCTTAAAACTAGAAGTACTGTCATGAATTTAACTTTGGATATCAACGATATTCTCATAGTTTATCAATGGTAAGAGGACACTGAATAAGAGACAAATGAAAACGTTGCAACAATTGAGGACCTGTGAGTTACTGGCTGAGTGAAGTTCTAAACTGGCAAATAAATGACAAAAGCCCTCAAGTTAGTACATGAGACTGCTCAGCATACCATCTTATAATTATTAATATTAAAATAGTTTTTGAGAATAGTCAATTAAATTTATAAGACCCACCATTTTAACTGCTTGGGCTTTTTAGCTAAGGGACTGAGTTTGTATTATCTCTCTATTCCCATCAAGATATGGTCTGGCTTATTACTGAGATTGGACATGCAGCAACTGAAAATATACAAAGAGCACTGAAAATTATCTTAAGGTTTCAAAGTGACCCCTTAATCTTTACGGCACAGTGATGGAGACGTTTTTCTGAGTAATAAATTTCATGTTTCCTATGTTCCTATATTGATGTTTGCATATCCAGTGGAATAGTTTCGTTGCAGTTGTGTGAAACTGTGTTGTTAGCTGTGTATGGTACGTAGGTTCAGGGAGCAATCTCTGGGCAGTGTCTTCAGCTGTATTCCTTTTATTTATTTACTTATTTATTTTTTTATTTTGAAGAGAATAAAACCAAATGAGACAAAACAGAACAGAGTCAATCAAAACAAAAGGATCAACATGGTACATGACTTAAAAACAAAATAAAAGGACATCAATAATGGCTACCATAATGCCTCTTGTTATCTTCAAAAAAATTGTCCATATCAGGCATAATAAAATTGAACAAAACAGTACTGAACAAAATCAATAAAAACAAAACATTGGAGACATTACAGGATTTCAAAAGAAGATAACAGTCAAACCAAAGTGGATATATTGTAGTGTATCTTACTGTCTTCAAAGTAGTTGCCCATACCATCAGACTTGATACTATTCAGCTGTATTCCTTATCCACCAGTCACAGCAGGTATCCTGTTTGAGTGTCTAGCAATTCCTCTCCTACATTTCAGGTCTTACCACTCCAGCACTGCTTTCTGTGGCAGCTTCAGAGCATGTATGTCTGAGTTGTGAGCCTCTGTATCTGCCCATTAGTCTCCAGAATTGAGGGCAGTAGTTTGCTCAGTCACCTCTTTGCTTACAGATCAAAGTAGCTCATATTTCATTCTGTTTAGCTTTTTACTTATTGTAAGGTTAGACTGGCAACTTCCTAGGCCCTTTCAGGTGGACCAAAACTGGCAGTCCCATCCTCTTATTTACATTCTGCTTCTATCATTTTATTCATTGGATTTTAAAAGTTACATACTTTTTCAGATATAGGTGTGATACATTTTATACAACAGCTCTGATCTACAGTCTAAATGACAACATCAAACCAACATCAAGCTTTCAGCCACTATACTAAAAACCAAAAGGAACACAGTGTCAGTTTATGTATTATAACATGCATATGTTATAGTTAAAGGCCCCTGGTGCCATCTTTGTGAGAATTTTACATTTTTCTCTTTTTCTTCTCTCTGCATCTTCTCTACAGCCATAGAGTGCTGTCCACTATGCACAGGCCACAAAGCACGTTTCAACCCTGAGACCACGGATGGCGTAGTGTCAAAGCCCACAAGAGAAACTTACTATACAGACATTTTCCAAGTTGTTATTGTTAATTTAATTGAACTGCCTGTGAATTCACCGTCTCTGGTTTGACAGTGAAATTCATTCATCTCCCAGCCCGTACACTGACCATTCTTCATGGTGCTCACTGTTTAGAGCCTTCATAATCCAGTTGTCTCTGGAAACATACTCCGAAGGGTAGGCTATTAATGTTTTCAGAATTTCTCAATCCAATCAAGTAGACAATCAATATTAACCACATCATAACCTATACGAAGAAATGAATCAGTTCTGGGATACATATAACCTCCTGAGATTAAACTGTGAAAAACAGAGTATCTCAAAGGACCAATGAAGAGTAATGAAATTGAAACAGTAAGGAAAAATCTCCCCTAAAAGCCCCACTTTACTGCTTAATTGTACTAAAGTTTTTAAAAAGAAGAAATGACACCAACTCTTTTCAAACTATTCCAAATATCCGAAAGAGGAAATTCTTTCAATCTTACTGTGTGAATCCAGCATTGTTTTGATGTCAAAACCAGACAAGGACACAACACAAAAAGAAAATTATAAAATCTCTGTTGAACACAGATACAAAAATTCTCAACCAACTATTAGCAAACTGAATCCAGAGCACCACAGAAAGATTATATACCATGATCAAGTAGACAAGAATTATTCAACATACACAAATCAATAGCCATGGTAATCATATCAAGAGAACCAAGAACAACAAAACCAAACAAAATCCTATGAGCATTTGATAAAATTCATTATTCCTTATCTTAGTTACTTTCTTCTTATTGCTGAGACAAAATACATGACACCCAAAATTAAGGAAGCAAAGGTTTATGTACTCAAGAGTTTGTAAAGATTTTAGTCCATAATCAGCTGGCTCCAAAGTAGAGTGGCATGGCAGATGGCAACAGTTCATGGTGGCAAAAGGCAGAAAAAGCAACAAGAGCAAAAGAGAGGAGCAAGCCTTTCCCTCCCTGATATTGAATGCAGTTTACCCATCCTAGGATGGATATAGCACTCACACCCCCAATCCCAGCGCTAGACAATGAACCAATCACAAACACTAGATTTAGCTACTTCTGCAAAGTCCCGCCTCCCCCCATGATCTGATGAGGCTGTGGGGACATCCAGACACAAACCATAGCATTCTGCCCCCAGCCCCTCAGAGACACATGTACATCCCTTTATGAAAAAGGTATTTAGCCCATCTCTAACAGTTGACAAGGTCTTAACAGTTTTTGCAAACTCTTAGCTGTGAGCCCCTGTACAAATGAGAACAAAGTTCAACACTTCTAACATTCAATGGCATAAGATAAATATTTCCATTCCAAAAGCTACAAACGGGATACAAAGGAATGGGACCAAAGCAGGTTTAAAATCCAGCCAGACAAACGTTAAGCCCTGTAATTCCATGTGTGGCATTCCAGGAAATTGGTGGCAAGATGTGAGCAGCAGCTAGCCACTTTCTTCAAAAGTGCAGAACCAATAAGCAAATTCAGTACAGTTGTAGATCAACATACAAAAATCAGCCATGTTGCTCTGTATCAATAAGGAGCCTGCTGAAGAAGAAATCAAGAAAGCAAACCTAAAAACAAACCAATAAAAATTCTAGGAACCAATTTAACCAAGGAGATAGAAGATTCTGCAATAAAAATTAAAAATGTTGATTAAAGAAATCAAAGTGGTCACATACGAAAAGGAAGATATCTCAAGTTGTTGAGACCACTACGGTCTTTTCCTCCAACATCTGAGTTATTAAATCATGTCTACTTAGGTGAAAAAGAATTGTCTGATAGTGAACAGCTAGCTCATCTCATCTATCATTCAGATCATCGCTAAAAGAAACGATAAAATATCAACTACAGGCTACATGCTCCTCACTATCAGGTTGAATAGAAAAGATAACAATAGAGTCCTTTTTGGCAGGGAACAGCCTGTGGTTCTGAGTGCTCAGTTTATGAATTATTATTGTATTTTCTAAATTGTGACTACACATTGCTTTTCTTGTTTGTTATGTTCAATAAAATCACCAGTATTGTGTATTACTAAAAAGCTTTTTTTTTTTTTTTTGTCTTTTTTGAGACAGGTTCTCATTATGTAGTTCAGGCTGGTCTTGAGTTTGCTTTGTAACCCTGGCTGGTCTTGAACTCAAGTGATCCTCCCACCTCAGCCTCCCAAGTACTGGGATTACAGGAGTGTGTCACCAAGCCTGGCTTGCTAAAAAGCTTTTAAAAGTAGTTCTGTTTATATGGGAAAGTTTTAAAGTTACTGAAAAAAGATTATTCAGCAAAATAGTACATTTAATAGTTTGTTCACATACTTTAGATATGGCCAGGTTATTTAGAATGACCAAATTTAATTACAATTGAATGGTTAAAAACAACTTCTTTGGTCTTGAATTCTAGAAGTATCAGAGAGATATTCTGAGGCTGATTTTCTTCAGAATGTATTAGGAAAACAGAAATCCACCTTTACTAAGTCAACAAAACTGGCACGTAGGAGTGGAATACCAGGCTGGGGCCATGCTCAGTGGCAGAATTTGCCTGCACGGGCAAGGCCCGGAGGTGGGGCCCAGCACCATGGCTGGGTGGGTGAGCATGGGTGAGTAGAATACCATGGTATTCTTATACTTTCTACTACTGGGATTTTTTTTTCCTCTTTCTAATTCATCAATATATGTAAGATTATGGTACTACTCTATCAATAACTCTCATTTTACAATTTTTACATATTTACATTTTTTAAACTTTATGTTATCTGTATGTCTACATATCTGACAGGAAGTCCCACAGTTACTCTTATTAAATAAGGACAGTAAAAGAAGTGCTGAGCACACGCTTGCTGCAATGCATTTACTAATCCATGTCAGCTGTTATTAGTACTAGGGCGTAGCTCCCAAGTCCTGGTTCATAAGTATCTCTCAGGAACAAACCGTAAGTGATGTGTTAAAATCACTAGCTTGGTGGAGTATAACTCTTTTGCTATGATTCAACTACTAAATAAAGTACAGTAATCAATACCTTAGGAATCATTACCTTAGGAAAATGAGCATTATTTAAATGCTGTTTCTGAAATTATTATGAAATAAAAAAGAAAGTATAGAAATAATAAAGCCTAGGGCAAAACACAAAATGTCATAAAACAATGGTTTGTGTTGTTACATTGTAGTCATCATTTTAATTTATACAGTTACCATTGTTTAAAAATAAAAGAAACAAAGACTGTTAGGAACAATTTCCCCTTTAACATGCCCCAAATTACTTCCCCCATCATGGCCTCTTCTATTGTTTTCACTGGGATAGAAAGTAAAAATTAACAATGGACAAAGTATGTATCAACTTTTTAGAGAACAAGAATTCACAATTTGTTTCAGGGTTGAACTAGCCTAAAAAAGCAAGTGCCTATGAATAAGCCACTAAATAATTGGTAATATTCAGTATATTTCTTCTTTAAATGTATTTTCCTGACTGTAGTTGATACTGTATTTGCAAAGAATTTATAACAGAAGTGATGAAAAATTAAGAGGATGAGAATCCAGTTTTAGTTTTTCAAACCATTCTATGTCAATTTAGGCTCAGCATACAGGAAACAACTCCTTGTATCACAATACTGTATCTCACTACATGAGAGAATTGTCTCAAGACTTGCATTTTCAACGTGTTGTACACCTGTAACCCCAGTATGCTGGGAAGCTGAGGCAGGACAATCACAAAGTCAAAGCCAGCCTGGGAACTTGATAATGTAGTGAGACTCTGTCTTAAAACAAAAAATAAAGGGCTGAGTATGTAGCTGTGTGTGAAGGCACTGGGTTCAGTCCCCAGTACCACAGTAATACACACACACACACACACACACACACACACACACACACACACAGAGTGTCATTCCATTCTTGCATTTGGTCAGTGTGTACTAAATGCCTTTTACTTTACAGGCATCGTATACATAATTACATTTGTGAGTTCCAAGCTTTATTACAGCACACAGTAGCTTTCTATGGTTTGTGCACAACTGATACTGCAGGGAAACATGGATATTTAGAATGGATGAATCCCAAAATAAGCCTAAGGCAATGAGAAGCAATATATAGCAATAGTACTGCTCAGTATTGTTTTAATCAATTTTCTTTATACCAAACATATCTACATTGTAGAAAAGATTTGTTGCATGATTTATAACACCTTGTAGATAATAACACATTGTAAGCAAAGACCACAGAGCAGGTAGATTATATTCTTTTTCACACTTCCTATACCCAGAGTGTTAGTGTAGCAGTTTATCCTTTAGGATTGATATACAATGACTCTCAATACTGCATTAGAAAATAGCTTGTAAATATAATTCCATGAAGTTCATGTTTTTGTTGGCATTACAGTTTCTTTTAAGTTTTGGGAATATAACTTTGATATATTTGCAATTCTGCAGAGGGGATTTCTAGTCCCTATGTAGATGAATAATCAGCAGAGTTCCTTACAGTTTTTGAATTTTTAATTCACTCATTCTTTCAGCTATCCATTCTTCTAATTACACCAAGAGGTTATGTCAGTTGCTGTTGTAGAGAAATTCTGCATCTTTCCAAATCCTTTTCCTTCATCTCAGTGCAAGAATTTCATCCACTATTAGACACACACATCTCTCAACCTCTGTTAATTCAGCTATTTCTTTTTTTCAGCACTTTAGTTGCAAAGAGATCAAGGTAAAGGAATGACTCTCTCCACAAAAATTCCTTCTTTCCCTGGAAATTATGTCACAGATAATCCAGGAGAGGACAAATGTTTTTTTCCATTTTCTTTTGTTATACGTTATGATTTTTTTAATACAAAAATATGCCTCACAATGGTGCCAAATGTAATCACGGCTACTTGGGAGGCTGAAGCAGGAGGATCGCAAGTTTGAGATCCACCTGGGTAAGGAAAACATAAACAGGGCTGCATCAGTAGCTCAGTGACAGTGTAACTGACAAGGCAAAATGGACGCTTAAACGTCACAGTGCTTTCTGCTAGAGGCAGACTCTTCTCCAAACTTCTCACTCTCCACCCTTCCCTCTCCTCGACCCAGGTAAGTGGGCTGATCACTTAGATGCTGGGCCCGGGAGGTCACGGTCCAGTTGGAGAAGAAGAACCTGAAGGAAAGAAGCGGATAGGCCCAGTGGGACAAAACTAGCTCCACATTATCTCCTGTCTCATTTTACTTCTTCTTCCTTCTCTTCCTTACTTTTATAAAAGGTTCATGCACACTGAAACACAAGTGATACGCTGTTTTCCAGTGGAAGGAGGCGCCTCCACTTCTCAGTGGTAGCCTTTAAAAAACTATTTTATCGGTAAACTTTTGTCATACATAATGATCACATTCACCACAGAGAATTTGTACTTGTACATATTAGATCTTAGTTCCTTTTCCCCCACTTTCCTCTTTACTTTCAATCCTTTTTACGCTCTCTGTTTTAAAAAACCTGTTTCTACTGTTTCCCTTCCATTCTTTTATCATTATTTTTATCTCTATTCCCTTCCTCCTCCACCCTGTCTTGTTCCCTTTCCCATTTGAACATGTTCTTCCTACTTCCCAATAGCTGTCTTTCATTTTGGTCCTTATTTACCCTTTGCAGTTCTTACAGAAAAGAAACTGTGATATTTAAACATATCTGTCCAATTTATTTCACTCAAAATTATATTCTCAAAGCTGCATCCATTTACCTAAAAATGCCTCAATTTTATGGCAGAGTAGTATTCCATTGTATACAAAAATCACATTTTCTTTGTCCATTCATCTTTTGAAGGGAATATGGCCTGTCTCCAGATTTAACTATTACAAACTGTGCTGTTATAAACATAGGTGAGCATATGTCACTGTGGTATGATGTTTTTAACTCTTTCAGGAAGATACCTAGAAGGAGCAAAGCTAGGTCAAATGGAATCTAATTTTAGATTTTTGAGGAATCTCCACACTGACTTTCACTGTGGCTGCACCAGTCTACACTCTCACCAACAGTGGAGAAGGGTTCCTTTTTCCCTTCAGCCTTTCCAGCATTTGCTATTGGTTAATTTCTTATGACAGCCATTCTTTCTGGGGTGAGATCCCTTTTTTAGGGGGGAGTGGCAAGCATCAGAACTCAAATAGTAGCACAGCACCTTGGGTTGCTTCTGGGGGGGGGACAAGAAATGGTTTTTGACAGTGGAAGAATTGAGAATTATTGGTTGAAACAGAGAAATCTGAATAGTTAAAATTATAGGAAGAAAATTGCTTATATATACACTGAATAATTTTAATATTGCATTTACAATTCTCTCATATCTGAAGCCTGTGTCACATGATAATCTAGAAGAGGTATGTGAGGCTGGGGGCTTAACTGGTGGCAGAGTGCTTTTCAAGCATGTGTGAGCCCCTGGGTTCCACCCTCAGCACAAGAAAAAAAAGTAAACACCCACACACACATAATGACTGAATTATACAGTGACTGTTTAAATAAGAATTCTTACTACAGTAAAAGGCACATTGCCAAGAACAAATGGGTGTCTTCAAGGCAAGGGCGAGTATTCCGAAATGGATTAATGGCAATGTGTCTCTTACTATAAGACATTTTTAAACATTCACAGTATGTTTTGGTCACATTTATTCACACATATGTAAACTCAAAGACATTACATGCACATATATAAACTATACATACATATATTTACATATGACAGTATTATAGGGATGACACTAACCTTAAAATAGCATCAGTTAAATAAAAGAAACTAGTGCACCAGATTTAAGCAGTCAGTTAGGTTTAAAAACTTAAAAACTCTCATAAAAACAAAAGATAAAAGTAAACATAAGATGGAGGACAAAGATCTTTCCTTCAAGGCAGGTGTGCCGAGTCAGCTGACAGCTCCCCGCTTCAAGGAAGACGTGCTGAGTCAGCTGACAGCTCCTCCCTAATTTCCAGACTGGACCAGGAAAACTGAATAATGCAGAATAACCAGCTTCCTGTAAGTCAGCTAAATGACTAATTTTCTTTAAACCCTAAACACACACAACCACCTGTTTAAAATGAGCCCCATGCACTCTGCTAACCTATGTAAGGCCAAAACTTAAGTCAATTTAAAATCTCTTGGGCGGTCCAAGAACTTTTTTTCTTCTTTCCAATAAACACTCTCCTAATTTCCTTGTTTTGCCTGAGATTTTATTCATCAACTTTGTGAGACAAAAAACAAAAAACCAAAACCAAAACAGATTTATATAAAATTAACTTTCATATCTAGAGGATCCACCAAGATCACTCTGCATTTTAAATCTAGAGATCAGAGATCATTTACCATTTTCCCTTTTTTGTCCATTTGACTATGACTACATTTAGGAGGTCGATAAGGTGTTTTTTTTCCCCCTAGATAGCCTTATAGATATCGTTCCTCACAGATCAAGTTCCTATGCCTTGTACAGAAAGCTACTGTCAGATTAGGCATGTGCTTATCCTTTCTTCCCTGGGAAACATTTAGCAAACATCTGCTGCTCTTAATAAAAACAGGGCAGATTACTAGTCGTTTGAGGTGATGTCATCAAGGCACAGATGATTTCATTAAAACAAAATACAGAGTAGGGACCCAAAGCCTCTGGACTCTGACTGTGACCGCCATAGCTGGTTGGGGGACAAGCTAAAGCGTTCTTTTTGCCCCTTACAGGAAGCCTTGCTTCTCACTTACAATTGACAGTCCTGCAGACCTGCTCTCTGGTGAGCCACTTTCTCTCCTCTACACAGTGCACCCGGCAGCGACAGCTTGTTCAGGTCAAACTGGTCCCTCTGCTGACGCTGGGCCTGTGGCTGCTGGTCCAGGACTCCTGGATGACTGGACTGGGTTCTCCCTCCTCAGCACGGGGGTTTGCCCTTCAAGCGACCAGTCAGCGCCTGGCTCACCATTGTGCACCCCTGGCTCTCTTCAGAGTACTTGTCCCACCAGTGAGGAGGAAAGTGACCAAGACAAGGGCCCTTGGTGCTGGGAATAAACACCCAAAAACTACAGCTGCCTACAGATGCGTGTGAGTGACATGTACAGCCAACGTGTAGCAGCATGGAAGAAATCACGTGTTTCTTTCCTACGTTACAGCATGTGATTGCGTAACACTGCATTTTGAGTAGACTAAGAGTTAAAGGGTTACTGGGGTGTTCTTCAGATACTTAAATAGTAACCTCAAAGGAAAAAGGGAAAATTTTTCTGTACATTTAAGTAGCAGAGTGGAATTATTCAAGGGGCAGAAAAATAGTTCTTGGTCTAACAATGTTATTATTCATAAATGATCAGCAATTAACTAGTTTATCAAATTATGGCAAAGTGCGCCAATCTACCAAGTTCCTGTCAAGTACTATTTAGAGAATTTGGGTCCCCTTTGCAGATCTCTGCCTAATGTGTAAGAGGAGCAACCAAAGTAGCTCATTCAAAGCAAGACGTCAGCTCCTAAAATGATTATAAGAAATAGTTTAATTTTATGTTTTTTGATCTGTCACAGACTTATTTATTAGGAAACTAATGACTCCTCTGTAATATAATTTTTTAATAACATTTATCTCTTCAGGCTTTGATAGGAATGGAGAAAGATCATAGAGCACTGCATAAGAAAAGTAAAATCTGTCTATAAGTAAATGGAAAATTGGGCTAAGCCTTTAATAAAAAACATTCATGCAGGTTATTACCTCTCTTCGGTAGTGGCTTTCAGTTTGATTACACCCTACAAAAAACTACATTTTATGTTATCACCAAATATGAACACACACACACACACACACACACCCCACTAAAAATAAAAACATTATAAAACACCTAACTTTTCTGTCATATATGGTGGCATTTTCAAGTGCTCTGTTATTCTATTAAATAAAAAGTTCTGTAAGTTACTAACTTAACTTCATGATCCACTAGCTACTCTATGAATAAACCAGGTATGCAGTTTTAAAAATATTTAAGTGTGGTCATCTTCTTCCCATGGACATGAACTCTTAGCTGATGGGCAGGATGGGGCCAGTGGCATGGTCTAACCACGTGTTTCTCCTTTCTGCTTTGGGCGGTACCTGGGGATTGGACCCAGGCCTTTGCATTGAGCTACATGGCCAGCCCCTTCTTAAAATTCTGAAGGGAAGTCTTGCCAAACTGTGCAGGCTGGGCTTTAACTTGTAATTCTCCTGCCTCAGCCTCCCAGCGTGCTGGGATTACTGTTCTGTGCCACTATGCTTTTATCTCTGTCTCCTGCGTCTTTGAATAAGCTAAGGTCTGGTAACACCCAAATAAACGAAAGCCAGTCCTACGCTGCCATACATGCAGCACAGTGTTTATCTGAAACGTTTCAAGCCTTTTTCTTTCCATCTTCAAAGCTGCTTTCATTAGTCCACGTCCGCATTACACAATGATTTTTATCGCGGGGAGCTGGTACACATACACAGCACCCGTAATCCTTCCTCCTCTCCCCACCTCCGTTACCTGGTAAATTACATTTAAAAAGTCCTCTTAAATTAAAAATGTTTTAAATTAGTAAACTGAAGTGGAAAAACATACAAATAAAATCTCCTAACTAACGGGTAACCAGTGTAATATTTTTAAATGTGTCTTTTGCTTACGTATTTTTTTCTTGTAATATGCATACAATATCACACTGGTACAATGTGGATTATACATGCAAATGTGTCTCCTCAAATATCTGCTCATTTAATCAAAAATCACTATAAAATATTTTATAGGGTGGAGAACATTATAAAGTGGCATAATTTATTACTTTTCTATTTTTTGACTTTTAATTTTCATGACATTTGCTATGAAAGCTTAAAAGCTCACTTGATTTATGAACTTGACTACATTTATCTTTCTTTACCGCAGCAATTTCTCCTACGCTTTTATATTTATAAATTTCTTCTCAATTTCTATCCTAATGTAACAGGTAAGTATTCAAGTTAGTATGAAGAAATCCAATGTTCCATCATTGCTTTGGGGCAGATTTAAGGAAATGCTAATTAAATATTCCTCCATTTACTTAATAATAATGGGTAGCTAATATTATTGAATAGGTTATTAACTAGTAAGACACTCTATGACGTGCCAATGTGTAGTTTATAACAGAGGTTTAATAAATTTCTGTGGCTGAATCACTGATCACAGAATTAAAATATATTTTCTATATCAGTTTTTAGAAATAATCTTTTTTTGTTGTTGTTCTGTTGAGATAGAGGTCTCACCATGTTTTCCAGGCTAACCTTGAGATGGCAATCATACTGTCTCACCTTCCTGAGTTGCTGAGACTACAGGCATATGTTACTACACTTGCTGCTACCACCATTCTGGCCTGCAAGTAATATCCTGGACAGATTCTGAAGAAAAATTTAAAAATTAAATTTAAAAAGCTTGAACAATAGTCAGTTATTATAGAAATGTACAAAGTAGGAAGTAATTCTCTTAAAATCTTGGTCTCATGGTCTCTTGGTCTCTAATTTGCAGCTGAGTGTGGTGGCACACATCTGTAATCCCAGCACTTGGGAGGCTGAGGCAAGAGGATGGTTGCAAGTTCAAGACCAGCCTGGGCTCCAAAGTGAGCTCAAGGTCAGCCTAAACTGCATAGTGAGACCTTTTTTAAAAATAAAAATAGGTAATTTGGTATATATTCTTCTAGATTTCTTACTCAGCTACACAAAAATATGTGTGTAAAAAAACAGATGCTTACTGTTGCACTGCTTCAGTACGAAGAAAAACATAGAGGACAAGTTAGAGCTGTTATTCTAGCTCTCTACCAAACTCACCTGAAAGAAATTAGGACCATCATATGACTTACACATGGAAAGATGTACATAATATATTATATGAAGAAAAAGGAAGACAGGACTTTAAAACATTGATATGAGATTATTCTGTTGTAAACCTCCATGCACCCTGAGATAATCATCTACTTGGTGGTATCCTTTTTTGAAATGTAGCTAGATTTAAATTATTAGTTTTGTAGATAGCAATTTCACTGATAATTCACCAGTGAGCTAAATTTTTGCTTTTTGAGTATACTGGTTGCCTTTATTAGTTTTATCTTGTTTTTATGTATTTTCGGAAATCTTACTTAGTAGTAAAATTATCTGTGTCTTTAACTGACAGAAGATAAAATTGATCTCAGTCTTTTTTTGAACTAAATATATGGATACAAATTAAACTGATAATCATGTATTATGTTATTTGAGTATAATTATGTTTGTCATCTTGCTTGGAATTTTTAATTTTTTTATTTTAAAGAGAAAAAATAAAACAAAATTAAAAAACAATAGGGAAACAATGGTTTAATATACTATGTATTTCCATTTTTATATTAGAGTACAAGATATCGGCATTTAACTGTCTAAATAATATTAGCACAAACTTCTTTTCAATGAACTATAAATAATATAACTATCTTAAATTTTTTTTTAATTTTTGCTTTTCTCTTCCTACTTTTCTCCATTCCTCCATCGCAATTTATCTTTCCTTTTGAAGTTTCTTCTCATTTTACAATATCTGTTGGTATATTTTGGAACTTATTTACTCTTTTAGTCTCTCACACTAGGGCGACAATATGATGGTTACACATCTGAGTCTGGTTTATTTCACTTATGAGATTGGTCTCGAGTTGCACCCATTTACATACAAAAGTCTCCAGTATATCCTTCTTTACGGCTGAGTAGTACTTCATTGTATAAAAACACCACATTTTTTTGTGCATTCTTCCACTGATAGCATTTGGGTTGTTTCCAAGATTTACCTGTTCCAAACTGTGCTGCTATAAACATAAGTGCACATATATTGCTGTGGTATAATGGTTTTAATTCTTCTGGGAACATACCCAAAAGTCTTTGAATTTTTTATTTTATGAAATGTTTCTGTCCTAAACCATCCATATGACTGAGCCTGAAATGGGCATAATGGCCAAAAAAGTAAGCTCATTCTGATATATTTGATTTATGTAAGGACAATATATAACATGTGAATAGCCATAAAATGAATTTCTTTTTAATTTTTTTTTTAATCTAAAAAAGTAGAGGAGTGACTAAAACTCTCAGAATCTCAGGGAAGCATGGTAATATATTAGGGTTCCCTTTCTTATTTAGGTAATGGAGACGATCCCAGTTGAATTTACTGTACTCTGGACCTAATCTCAAGCCAGTTATCTGTTAAATGTAGACATCCTTTGTTCATTCTTATTTGTTTTGTTTTGATTGAACTTCTCTTCATTATTTATTTAAATGTATACTTGATTTTTTCCTTCTACATGTGCAAAAAATCCTCTGTATTTTCCGCTTCTGTTTTGCATACTAACAGAATTACTGTAGACTGTAGTAGTAATTGGATTTCTAACCTTTTCTTTAAAAATGAGCTTAATTTAAATATTTTACTATTTCACTCTTCAATCAAGACATATCAAGCAATTTCTCCCAATTTCTCTGTTACTTCAAGTGAAAAACAGAAACAATGAGTGGGATCTATCACAATGGTGACAGTTAAATGTTAGTATTTCTGCCATGAGTATCTTATATTCTGTTGAAATAGTCTCTAAAAATGAAAGCTTTATTAAGAGGTATGTCACCAGATCTCCTTGTCAATATATTAAAGCACAGTGCTCCCGTATATTAGGGACATAAGGTCTGTAGCCGACCTTCCACAACTGGGGCTACAGGATTACTTACTTCCCTCCACTCCCCTGAAGGCAGGCAACGTCCCAGGGTGAACTGCCGACCTTGGTCCTAAGGTCTACGACCCAGAGGCAAGGAAAGACCAAGACCCCAGCAGAGACCTTGGTGGACGGCCAGTCCCAGGCCAAACGCACGCGTGTCAGACTCTTCAGCATGACCTACAGCAGCCCTTCTGCCCCGTAGTCACCAAAGGCTCACGCGTAAGTACTGCGCCTTATGCAGCCAATTACAACAGACTGAACTACAGGGAAGGATGAATGTGACAGGCACCACTGACAAGGCTCAGTGTTCTGCCAATGGCACTGTCAGTCACCTCTGAAAAACTCCAGGAGAGGTGCCCGAGATCCAGGGGCACATGACACAACAGATTCAGCGCGCGGGCCACAGTGCCGTTTCCCTAAGAACCTGCAGACCCCTCTGGGACCCCATCGTCCACAGCGACAGCCTTACCTGAGCCATTTTTCAGACACCCATTTGCGTCAACAGTCGTATACATGATGTAAGGGCCAGGCTGGTTCACTCCGAAGGGCTGCGACAAGAAAGGAAACACTTAAGACTTGGAAAATAAGGGAATGATTTGAAATTTCAGGCAAACCTATTATAAGCAAAGAAAAAAAATTTCTTACATATAGTTCTTACATAGATGACAGTTACTTAGAGAACATTTCTACAAATAAATGGTATTTCAAAAGAAAAGCTGGCTACCAGAAAATTTTTTAACACTTTAAATGACCTGAGTTGTATTGATGTAATTCATTATTTTCACAGGGTATTTCTAAGATCCAATATTGTCTCTTCTTGATAAGGGTGAATATTTTAAGCAAGTGTTTTTTTTTTTTTTCCTTTAAAACTTCATTTGGTTTTGCCTAGAATAGGTAAAACCAAATTTACAATTTTGTGGGTAGGGGTGTAAGCTCAGTGGTAGAGTGCTTGATTAGCATGTGTGAAGCCTTGGGTTCAAACCCCAGCACTGGAAATAGCAATAAAAAAAAACCCCAAATCACACGACAAAAAAAATACAAAGAACTACAACTTTTAATATGATATATGCTGGACACAGCATTTTTTTTTTTTTAGGGATGGACTGGACAGTTTATCTTTTCTCCCTAAAATATCAAGATAAACAAAACCCATGCACAATAATTACAACTGGATGAAAAATACTGATGTTTACCGTCAGTCATATTACTTTCCAGGTAAGAAAAACTTGACAGATTGACAAAGCTTTGTTACAGTTAAAGTTTATCTCCAACTTGTTATTTCTAGAATCTTACTCAAACCTTGAATAAAATGATGTATTTCTTCTCTTTAGGAATCAAGCTAATCGAATAGAACATAAAGGAACCAATGTTCGCAACAGACATCCTCTTTGAAGATGTTAACAAATCGTTACAAATGATTTTACTTTTTTGAATACTTGTCACAGAAACAGAATCTAGAGATCCCTTCAATAAAGTATGTAAAAGTTAACACTACTTTTAGCTACTCTATTAACATTCTAAAGACGAGTTCATCCAGGACAGGCAAGAATTAGTATCACTGACACCATAACACCTGCCTGATAGCCGAAAGGTAGGCATCCAAGTGTTCCCAATGGCCAAAGAAGTCAGGCCGCTCTAAGAACACATTACCCATTTGACATCACCGAGCAAAACAGCTGTGGAGACTATGACACTAACACTAAAAACAAAGTTGCTCATGAAGTGCTATCATGTACAAAGATGAACAGTATACTTCGCATTTAATACTGTTTTTATCAAAGAATTGCCAAAATTCCGTATCTATAGTCCTATTTTGCAGACGGCGAAGGAGAGCACTGTTTTCAGATATCCATAATTTTCAAGTCAACTAGACAGGCGAATAGAAATTCAGCTAAGCAATTATCCTCTTCATTTAATGATTCCTTCTATGCCTACAGCCATGTCACACATGTGGATACGTCCGAGTACATTCTGAGGGCGGAGGGTGCAGCTCAGAGACAGAGCTCCTGCCCGGTGGGCGGAGGCCTCCCTCGGCTCCAGCCCAGCACCGCCCCACAGTGAAGCCACAGAACTCCACGCACACTGTGTCCGCTGTGCCACCAGAATCAGACTATAGATCCTCTGCTGCCTGCTGTTTAAAATGCACCTTGTTTTGGTAGGATCAAAGACTGAACCTAGGGCACGTGTGTTCTTCTTTTAAGGCAAAGATGTTTCTACACTAAAACCTCAGCATTCAGGTTTAGTTTTAGTGCTGACACTTAGGGATGGGTAAGTGGGTTTTGGGTCGCAGTTTGGGTACCTGTCTCTAAAATGTTGCTATCAGTAACCTAGGGCCTTCACAATAAGCTGCACTCACAACCACTTTAAAAAATTTTTATTCTGAGACAGGGTCTCAATAAGTTGTTCAGACGAGATCGGGCACGTTCAGGGTGGTATGGCCGTAGACACAATAAGTTGTTCAGGTGGGGCTTGAACTTGCAGTTCTCCTGTCTCAGTCTCCCAGAGTGCTGAGATCACAAACGTGTGGCCCATTAGTTTGAGAGTCACTCATGATGAAATGGTCCTGTGGTTCATTTTTACTGCTGTAGAGTATTCCACTGTGTGATTATATCATCATTTTTTTTCATTCTATTGTTGATTGACATCTTTTTCCATCTTGTTTTTCCCTGCAATAAACAGTATTCTTACACATGTCATCTGATGCACAAATGTAAAAGAATACTGGGGGTCAGGAACCCAGAGGGAGAAGTTGTAGGATATATGGCTCTTTAACTCAATTTTTCTAAAGTGGTACTTTATATTGCTACCAGCAGTATATGAAAGCCATTGCTGCTTCTCATATTTTTAACAATTACCACTGTGAACATGGTAACATGGTAATCACTTCTTAAAATGGTTTTTTTTTGAGCTCTTTCTTTGGCATAGAGTATACTCATTTTACATCTTAAGTTCATTTTATTCCAAAGAGGCTCGAAGCTCATATTCATGAGACACATTTACTGGGCCGGGGATTTAGCTCAGTGGCTTAAGCGCCTGCCTGGCAAGTGTGAGGTCGTGAGTTCGATCCCCGGTACCAAAAAAAAAAAAAAAAAAAAAAAAAAAAAAAAAAAAAAAAAACAAACCAAAAAAACAAAACAAAATAAAACAAAGAGACACATTTACCACCATGTGATAACCTCAAATTTACTTTATAACCCATACTCTACACCCTGGAACAGCAGTCCTGAGTTCTAAGAATTCTTTTCTGTGAATATGACCAATTATATATTAAAAAAAACTTTTTTGAGACAGGCTGGCCTCAAACTCATGGTGATCCTTCTGCCTCAGCCTCCTCAGTGTCAGGATTGTAGATATGCCACTACTTTGCCAAACTCCTAGTTACATTTCTGAGTATTTATTCTAATACACGTGCTACTATCCGTAGTATCTTACTTTATAAATTAGGCATTTCTCTCTTTCCCTCTCCCTCCCTCCCTCCGTCTCTCTCTCTCTTTTTAACATACATTCAATTAAAAAAAAATTAGGTCAGCATGTTCCCACATCTGAAAGCTGAATTTCACCTTTTACCGTGGGACAATCATTCTAATACCTGAAGAGATGGTTCCAGAAAACTAAATGTGATTCCACAACAGTGGTTCTCAAAGTATGAACACTTACAGAAGGTCACATTAATAAAAGTAAGATGTCATTTGTATTATGTGCCACGTCTAATGGGGCAAAGCAAGGGTGGGTAATTAGCAGTAGCACCAGAAAACTATTTGTGGTTTTTTGAAAACAAAGGGAGTCTGTCTTTTTTAGGAAAATGACACAGTGTTTGTTGACAGTAATAAAAGTAAAGCTCCAAATGAAAACTACAATATTGAAATCCTTTATCTGCCTCTGTTAGCTGACACCTTTCTAATACTTAGAAACTTTCCTGACAAAATTAGAGGTGATGTTAATAAGTGATCTTAAAATATTAAGTAATGACATGTGTTAACAACAGATTTATATGAGTTGGTACTGTGCATCAGTATTTTCCAAATGCAGAATGTTCTAAGTTACACAACTATGCATGAGTTACAAGTGTACAGAGTAGGGTGCAATCAGCTCTAGAATGGTATAGTGAGGACCTCAAAAATCTGGTCTCAGTCGCCATGGTGGAGCATCCCTGTAATCTCAGCACTCAGAAGGCTGAGGCAGGAGGATCGCCCTGAGTTCAAGGACACACTGCACTACATAGTGAAATTCTGTCTGAAACAAACAAACAAACAAACAAAACAAATTTGCTTTCTCAGAAAAGCAACGAGAACTCTGCCAAAAAATTGTCAACATCAACTTTTTAAAAACTTCGCAAAAGGGGCCTGGGGATTTAGCTCAGTGGTATAAGTGCCTGCCTGGCAAGCATGAGGTCATGAGTTTGATCCACAGTACCAAAAAAGGAAAAAAAAACAAACAAACCCAAAACACAGAGATAATAATGGCTTGCACACCAAAACTTGTCAAGGGCCAGCAATAATGTGACAGCCTTAATGTTTGTGCTCCTTTTTTTCTCAGTGTTGGTATCTAGATCCAGGCCCTTGGGAGGTCAGTAAGGCCACATGAGGCCGTGAAAGTGGCGCCACCATGAGTGGTGTGGGCATGAGGAGAAGAGACTGGAGAGCTCTCCTTCCGGGCCCACTGGCTGGGGAGAGGCCAGGCAGAGCCTGCACCTGACCCGCCAGGCTGGCACCGTGGTTGTGCACATCCAGCCTTCAAAGCCATGAGAAAACGCCTTGCTGTTGTTGACGCCACCCCGGCTGTAGTACTTCCTTATAACCGCCAGGTTGACTTACACAGTAATTCAAGCCCTGGAGTTCAGTCTGTGTTTCAGGTCTTGAGACTCTCCAGATTCTGAGGATGAGAACGTAGTCATTACAATCAGACTTTCCGGGTTCAGACTGCTTCATACTTCCCTGTGACGTGGGCAAGTTAACTTTACTTCTCCAAGTTTCAGGTTCCTCATCTTACATTAGGCCTGATCACAGGGTGAGGTGCACACACCACAGGTAAGGACTGTGCAGCTCTGTGCAATGGACAGCGTCCTCCCTGATTGCTGATGAATGTGCTCTGAGACTCCTAACTGATGGAGGGCCACGGACAGTGCCTTGCTGTATACATGCAGCACTGTTTTTTCCTGTATATACAAATAAAGCTTAACTTATAAACTAGGTACAGTAAGTGATCAATAATAATAAACTCTGCGATTACAGAAACTTGCTGTAGGGCTATGTGAATGTGTTCTTGCTCTCGAAATACGACCCGGTGCTTCTTGGAGCGCACGGTTCTCCGTGCTGTACATCTGGCTCTCCTCACACGTCCTGCACACGCAGTCCGAGTTAACCTGCCCTTCCATGCGTCAGGCTTCAGTGCCACTTCTGCATTTCTTCTGATGTAGATTGTATTGCGCGTCTTCTCCCAGAAAGTGCAACCTCAGCAGAGTTACACACTTGCTTTGTTTAGTGACCTATTTCCTTACTCAAATCCTTCAGCTGTGCTGGAAACATGGTAGCAGCTTCTTCGACGGATGGAGCCTTTCTGTCTCTCTGTCTTTCTGTCTCTCTTTTGGTGGTATGTGGAGATTGAATCCAGGCCCTTCTCACTTTTTATTTTGCAATAGAGCCTCACTAGATTGATAAATTGCCCTGGCTGGGCTGGACTTTGGTCCTCCTGCCTCAGTTTCACAGAACACTGGGGTTATAAGCATGCTCCACCCCTCTGGAATCTTGTCTTCATCTTTTTCAGCCTGAACATGCACCTGAATTTATGCAGTCTTCCCTTTCTTGCAGTAAATGCCTTGGAGTCAGTATGGATGTAACAATGCATCCACCAGCTCTTCCCTTCAGGACTAAGACATTCCCAAGTTGTCCCAAGAGTCGGCGGCTGTTAACTCATAGCTAGGTCAGCCCAGGATGCTGTTCTTAACTAGAGATCTGCCTCAAAAATTACAAGCTCTTTCCAGGAGCTGGTTGAGTGCTATGTCTGAATAACGTAGATTGCTAAAGTTTGGTCCCGTTGCCTCACTTGGGACCATCAAGGCCTCAGAGGTCCCCATGCATGGCAGACCAGCCTTGCTCCTTCTGCCAGCCCTGCTTCCTGCACTGCTTCGTGTGTTACTCCCAGGCCAAGCCTACATTAAATCTCTGGGTCTGGGCTTGTTTCCATGTATTTAAATATAGGAAGTTTCCCTGCTATACAGTATAAAATATTGGTAATGTAGTACTTTTTTTTTTTTTTACATGTGTGTCTTATTTATTTCACTAATGGAATACATTCTCAAATTGCATCCATTTACCTATAAAGGTAATGTAGTGCTTAAACAGCACAGTAAGTATATGAAATAATAATCTTAACATCTAGTTCTGTATTGCAATTCTACTCTTAACAGTTCTGTGTGACTTTGGATTATTTAGTTTCTCTAAGCCCCAGTCTCTTTAGCTTTAAATGAGAGGTAATTTCTTTGAAATGAGGAATTACACTTTGAATTCCAAACCAAGTCTACCAAAAGGCTTGTTGTGTTGACAGCCTGGGTGCTGATGAGGTTTTGGGAAGTGATTGGATCATGAGAGCTTAAGGTCAAACCACTGATGAGGCCGCAATTGGCTGGAGTTACTGGGAGTGACACCATGAAGAGGTGGGCCGCTTTAAGGGAGCAGACCGTGGGGTGCAACGCTGGGGACAATCTGCTCTTCTCTTCCTGCTTTCTGGTCACCAGGAGGTGAGCAGCTGTCTTTTGCCAGGCTCTTCTGCATGATCCTCTGCTTTACCATAGCCCAGAGACAACGAAGCCAGTGACAGGGACTCAAACCTCTGAAACCGTGAGCCAGAGTAAATCCCCTTTAAACTGTGAACGTCAGGTGTTTCATCCCAGCAGTGGAAAGCTGACATCCACACAGGGTTCCTACAAAGAACTGAGATCAAATATTACAAATGCCCTATGTTCCAAAATAATGGGAGCATATCAGAAAAAGTTTCATAAAAGAGATGGCCCTTGTAAGAGAATTTTTTGGGGGAGAAGTAGTAAATTCTGGTAGTTTTTTGAGTGAAGGGTACTTTAATTGCTGTTAAACAGTAATAACAATCTGTACTCTATAACAACTGTGCTGTGTGCATACATCATGCAGAGAATGTTTCTTGAAATATTAATAACTGAGAAGTAAATTTACTTACTGTTATCTTACGAGGGCAGTCATTAGAACAGAGACCACTAAGAACTGTGGAAAAATAAAAGAACAGATAATTATTACTGCTATAATGTAAGCTCTAAATTTTCCCCTAAAATCCATTAATATGCTCATATGATCACAAGCAGAAAACATTTCAATTTCTTTAGGTCTGAGCAAGTTAAACTTCTTTTGCTCACTTTATATCAATGTTTCAAATCTGAATATATCAATATTCAGTTTCAGTATTTCACTTAAGTTGTGAAGATGCTGCTGTTTTGTGTACTATATAGAGAGATAATTATCATTATATGACATAATACTCTCCTGTTTTCCTGTGGGCTAGCTAAATTCTCAGGATGGCTTAGAATCTGCCAGAGTTGACAAACGTAAACCAGTTAAAATGTATACTGA
Organism: Dolichotis patagonum; assembly: GCA_004027295.1. Lineage (NCBI taxonomy): Eukaryota > Metazoa > Chordata > Mammalia > Rodentia > Caviidae > Dolichotis > Dolichotis patagonum. The sequence continues at coordinate 44,232 of PVJX010009886.1, forward strand.
GAAAAATAAAAAGAACATCAGGCACTTTGTCTCTTAGTCTACATCTTTTCCATTTATCTTGTCAAAGATGTTGGATACCCTTAATAAAAAGTATTATGAAGATTATAATTAACAGCTGATGGGACAAGAATACACAAAAATAATTTAGTAATACATTTATACTACAATTACAAAAGAAAATTAGATTAAAAAAAAGTTCTTTTACAGTGCTGAGGGTTTTGAAATGTAACTACAGTGATACCTTGGTTATCGAATGGTTCCAGCCTCCAACTCTCCACTACTCAAACAGCAAAGTTTGAAAAAAATCTGCTCTGTTTGTAACTTTGCTCACAGTCACACTGAAAATCCAACTTGAAAAAAGCCATATGGGCTAAGAGTGAGTCACGTATGGCGAACTGGAGTGGACACAAAGGGTTGACACTTCATATAGTACTGAGTTAGTGCCTTAAAATCCTGGTAATGGTGCTTCTTTCTGTGCTTTATTTGTGTAAATATTGTAACCACAGCTCCAAAGAAAGTTAATGATACCAGTAGTCAAGAGGAAAAGCATGAGAATCACGACAGAGTTAAAGAAAGAAATCACCACAAAATTTGTTAAAGTCCTGAAAAATGAATTTGTAAGTGTCATGTTTGGGCTGCAGAGCCAATTAATTGGTTTTCCATTATTTCTGATGGAAAAAACAGGCTCATTTCTTGAACTTTTCAGTATTCAAACATGGATATGGAATGAAAAAGTTGAACAACTGACACATCACTTATATATTTCCACTACTTCTGAAAGAATGATAGATATTATGTGACACTAAATACTCTACATATTAAAATGAAAGAAATTTAACTGGTAGTGCTGCTCAGTAACACAAAGTACTTCAATAGTAATTATGCACATTTGTCAGTGGATTACATATATGCATGGGACAATGGCTTCTCATGTTTATTTACACTGAATGAATCTGGAATTACAAACGTAATAGAAATGTGCTTCAGTTGGGTCTTCCTGGTGTTGCTCCAAAATCTGTGTGTTGTGGCCTAATGACCAGAATGAGAGGAATGTGAGGTGGGGCCTCTGGGAAGAAATCTGGTCACAAGGGCTCCTCTTTCAAGAATGAGAGCAGTGGCTTAGGAAAGAGGCTGTAGCCCGGTGCGGGGACGCGTGCCTGCAATCCCAGCATGGAGGGAGGCCTGGGCAGTTTAGTGGGACTCAGTGAGGAGCAGGCTGGGAAGGCAGCTCAACGTCGTGTGCTGCTGGTTCTAGCGGCACAGCAGGTGCCCGGCTCTGGCACGGGAGGACATGCAGGGAGGTGTCAGGTGTACAGCACAGACTCATCAGCTTCTTGGTCTTCCAGAACCAAGAGAAACGAATTTGTTGTTTATGAATTACACTGTCTAAGGTACAAATGTAAAGAAATAAGCTTAGCATTGTATCCCAAAAGAAGACACTTGCTGATTTACTGCTGCACACCAACATTAAGTTGAAACAGTGAAAAAACACTTACACCTGCAAAAGAGTTCTCAGGGTTGACAGCTCCTGTCAGCACAGGGCCTGGTTCTATTTTGTTACGAAGGTTTACAGGCCCTAGCTTCTCCCTCTCTTCTGTTTGGACATCGGCACTTTTCAAATTGTTCCCAAATCACTTTCATAATCCTTCACTTGAGACATTTATTTTAAGTGAACAGGGATTAAAGCCTGTCTTTGTAGATGGTTGTGAGCTCTACATCATTTCACCCTTACTGTCTCCGGGTTCAACCCAATATATTTGCTCAATAGTACTTGTTAAGGGTTGGGAAAAGATGGATTAGTCAATAAATGGTACTGGATAATTGGCTATAAGGAGTAAAATAAAGCTCAGGTTTCACATTACAACATAAAACCCATTTGGAAGAGACATAATAATAAAAGAAGTCTTACAGTTCAATAATAAAGATAATTCCATTGAAAGATGGGCAAAGAATCTGAATAGACATTTCTTCAAAGAAGACATGCAGTCAATAAGCTCATGAAAAGAAGCTCACCATTATTAGCTCACAGCAGCATTAGTTACAACAGGCAAAAGTAACTCAGAAGTCCACCCACAAATGGATAACATGTGTTGAGTATTTACAGAGGAATACTAAAAGAAAGGAAATTCTGTCCCATGTTACAACATGGATGAACCCTGGGCTGTCTGCTAAGTGAAATGGTGAGTCACACAGAAGTGTGCCCTCCATCTCTGCATGCTCATGATCGGCAGATTCAACTCAGTGTGAACTGAAACTGTTTGAAAAGTAAAGCTGTCTGTACTGACTATGTGCAGAAACTATTCTCATCATTATTTCTTATAAGATACAGTTTAAAGTATATGGTGGGACACACAAATAGTTTACAGGCAAATGTTATGCTATTTTATGTGAGGGACATGAGCGCCCCTGGATCTGGAATCGCAAGGGAGGCTGGTTTTTCTGAACCAGTCCTCTGAGGGAACTGAGGAACTTTTACCGTGCGACTTTGCTTCAGGAAGTCTCTCACACAGTCAAGCTCTCAGAGACAGAGGCAGAATGGCAGTTAGCAGGGACTGGGGTGAAGAGAAAAAAGGAGCTATCATTCAGTGGGAGAAAGTTTCAGTTACATGAGACAAAAAAGTTTTGGAGATGTGCTTCATAGTGATGCAAATATACAAAATACACTGAACTAGACCTTCGAAATGCTTAGGGTGAGAAACTTTTTTTTTTAATTCACAACTAAAAAATTGTCCCAGGTGGTATAGAAATAACATTCCATACCCACTAAGATAGCTGTAATAAAAAAGCATTCCTGAGAATTTGGAGAGACTGGAGCCCTTGAACATTGCTGCTAGAGCTGTGGAACAGTACAGCTACTCTGGGAAACAATCTGGACATTCCTTACAAGGCTCACAGGGGGCCAGGCCTGGTGGCACACAGGAAGCTGAAGGAGGAGGATTGTAAGTTTGAGGCCAGCCTGACCTTGAGAATTGGCCTCACTCCCCTCCCCCATATAGGTAAACAATACATTTCCTCTTTGATCAAACCATTCACTCTTCTATATACTCCAAGAAATACAAACATGTAAACCACAAAATAATGCATGCAAGTGTTCAAGGCAGCACTGTTCTTAACACTTGAGAGGTGGAAACCATTTAAATCTCTATCAACTAGTGACAGGGTAACAACATGTGGTATATACATGGAATGGTACATTACTTGGCAATTAAAAGGAATACGTACTCATCTGTACTACAACGTAAGATTTCATGTACTTGCTAGGGACTGAACTTAGAGCTTTGCACCGGCTAGGAAAACATTCTGCCACGAAGCAACATTCCTAGCCCACACAAATATGCATATATAAACATTAAAAGCATTTTACTAAGTGAAATATGCCAGTCATGGATGATCATATAGTATATGACCCACATATTATATGAAATGTCCAGCAAAGGCACTTCTGTGGCTATACAAAGTAGATCTATAGTTGCCTAAGGGTTGGGGTAATGGTGAAAGATTTAGAGTGACTGCTAAAGATTACAGGATCCTTTTTTATCAGTGATGAATATATTCTAGAATTTTAGTGGTGACTGCATAATAGGTGAATATGCTATGGTCACTGAATAGTATGATTCACATGGTTAGTGTTATGTGAGTTATATTTCAATAAAGTTGTTACAAAATAAAAGATACTGTAATGACTAAGGACAAAGGGGATGAATGCTTTTGAAACATATTACAAAGAGCTACTATTGCTAATATACAAAGACTTTAAGCCATTAGGAGATAATACAACAGAAAACAAGGAATTTCAAGAATCCAGAGCAGAAAATTCAAATACTGAAACACATGAAGATACTAAATCTCACTAGTTAGGAAAAAAATCCATTTTATAGTATCTTCTGGGAAAAACAAAATAAATGACACTTTAGGAAAAATATTTGCAACACATATATGACAAAGACCTAATTTTCATAAAATATATTGAATTTACAAGTCAATAACAAAATAAGAAAAGACAAAGAGTATTCATAGATGTTCAGAAACAAATGGCCTTTAGGACTATCAGCTGCTTGTTAATTCTACTCAGTCAGCACAGCAGAATACAGAGAAGCCAGCGTGGTGGTGCACACCTGTCACCTCAGTACTCAGGAGGCTGAGGCAGTGGTACTGTTGTGAGCTAGAGGGCCAGCCTGGGCTACATAGTGCATTTGAGGCCAGCCTAAACTACACAGCAAGACTGCATCTCAAAAAACAAACAACAATGAAACCAAAATAAAACAAAAAGAAACAAAAAACAATATTGACACAGAACATTCACCTAATTTTTATACAAGTATATTATTATAACTGTTCTATTTTAAAATTACTGTTAATTTCTTACTGCGCTTAATTTAAAAATTAAACTTTTCTACAGGTATGTCTATAAAAGCATAATATATAGAGGGCTTAGTACTATCCAAGGTTTCAAGCATCCACTGAGGGTCTTGAAATATAGTCCCTAAGGAAGAGGACAGACTACTATATATAAATATAAAATGAAAACTAAAAATGGAACTGTTCTTCACCTAACTAGTAAAATCAAACTTTAATAATTCCTTGGGTTAGTGAGAGTTTATGAGCTATACTTTATTATACACTGTAGATAGAACTGGGAACTATTTCTATGAAGGGATATCTACTAAAATAAAAATAAAGTTAAAGCCAGGTATGGTGGCACACACCTGTAATCATGGCCTTGGGGAGGCTGAGGCATGAGGATGCTGTGAGTTTGAGGCCAGTGTGGGGTACACAGCGAGACCCTGCTTCTTTTTGTTGTTGTTGTTGTTGAGACAAAGTTATATACCTGGCAGAATTAAAATATGGCATTAGAAATCAAAAAATTCCTTTTAGGTAAACTGAGTTAGAGACAGGAGGACATAAGGGGCTCCTGTATTGGTAAAGTTTGTTTCTTGATCTGAGTATATGTTTACATTGTGAACATTACATTATATTACATTGTAGCTCTGTATAATTATGTATGTTTTTCTATATATGGGCTACATTTTAATAAAATGTGTTTTTTTGAAATACATATACAGTCTTTAACAATTCCACTTCCAGGAATTTATCTTGCAGGATATTCACTCCAACATTATAACAACAGAAGTGTGAAATGAACCCTGGTATGTGTCAATAAGGAACCCATTAAATTGTGTTGTACTTATACTGTATGATGCTCTCCAACAGTTACATCAATGACGCATCTTGAAGTTATGTTGCTGTTATATAATCTCCAAGATATATTAAGTGAAAAAAGTGAGGTTTGAAATTATCATTTATGTAATACACAAACATACACACTATATATAGTGTATACATACTATATGCTTGTATATGCGTGAAATATTGTAGCTACAATCAGGTTTTCTCTGTGAAGAGTACTACCTTGGTAGCAGACAAGGGTGAAAAGGAGATTTACTTTTCACCATATACTCTGGTATTTTTTGTTCTTTACCATTTGTATTATTTACAAATTTCTCTCAGAACTTTAAATGACTCTGTGGTAAATGGGACAGTGTCATGTGCTGGTGGGGATATAAAGGCATGAGAAATTTCAGGCAAAGCCATTTAGTGTTACCTATTAACATTAAAACATAGTCCTTTCAACTTCACATCTGTGAACGAGTGGAATCACCTAACTATCCATGATGAGTGGAAAGCTGGGTAAACTGGAGTTTCTGCACTGTTAGGGAACAACATGGCACCCTTGCAGGACTGAGGAACACTAAGTTCTGGCTTGAAGGGTGTTTATTCTTCTGCTTACAGTGAAACCAAAGGCAGACAGATCTGCTCGGTGAGAGACAAGACAGGCATGTGTTGAGTGGGTCATAGGCTGAGCAGGGGAAGGCAGAGCGCAGACCACATGATTTCACTTAGTTCTCTCAATGGTCAGCACCCACAAGGAGGTTCCATCTCTGTATTTATTCACTTTTTATTCCTGTGATCATAGTCTCCCAGCCAGAGTGCTATGCTACTATCCATTTTAGCTGCTTCGAGTTTTAATTATCTTTGAGGTTCTTGGTTCTTATCTATCATCTTCATGAAGTAGACATACTGGCTAGTGACTAGAAGTGCTATCTCTAAAACCCCACAGTCACAGATTTGCCTGCATGTGTACAAGTATGCACACATTTTTGTAAAAATGAGATATAATAATTATCATAGAATTAGTTTAATGTGTGCTAGTCCACGTTAGTATATTCCCAGAGACATGTAACCAATACCATAATTTGTTTAGAACATGTTCATCATCTCAAAAAGAAGTCTTATCTTCCTTGAGCTATGGGTTCCTTAATCTTCTTATTCCTACATCTCTAAGCAACTACTAACCCATTACTGCTTCTTTTTTTTTTTTTTTAAAGTACCGGAGATCAAACTCACCACCTTGAGCTTGCCAGGCAGGCGCTTATGTTGCTGAGCTAAACCCCCAGCCTCTCCTTCTGTACCCTGCCCGACACATCTCTTCTCTAGGAGTTTGCCTTTGCCCTGTGTCTATTACAATAAACATGCAAATGTAAGAAAACTGCTCCTGAGCTGTATGAGCAGCCTTAGAAAGTGAATCAGACCCAAGGAAGATGTGGGCACCTTAGTCAGTCAGAACACGGTGACACCTGGACTTGGAGTTGGCACCTAAAGCGCGCAGCCTCACCAGACTCAGGCGTCCCCTGGAGGCATCTAGCATCTAACCAGGACCGCCTGGTATAAAGCATCAGACTGGCTGCCATGCACGGGGAAATCTCCACACTTTGGTAACCAGAGGTGAAGGACTGTATGTTGTAGTGGCAGTGTGAGAGCAGGGGAAAAACATTTTCTTTTTTCCTGTCTTTATAATGTTGCATGCTTTGGATTGAGTGTTTGTATCCCCTCCAAATTCCTATTATGTTGAAGCCCTAATCCTGGTGCAACAGGATCTAGGGGAACTCAGGCTGAAAGAGATCACAAGGTCTGGTAGGATGAGTGCCTCCCTATAAGGAGAGGTCCTCCTGCAGGCACAGAGGTCCTACGAGCACTGAGGGGCATCCTCTGCAGGCCATGGTGGAAGTCCGTGGCAGGAAACCTACCTTCTCAGTGCTCTTACTTTGGACTTTCTAGCCTTCAGAACTGTAGGAAAGAGACTGCCACCCAGTCTGTGGGATCCTGTATCTTGCTATGGAAGTGTGAGCAGGTTAATACACAGGCTTAAAAATTACACATGCTTAAAAAATTACACAAATGAAGTCATATGTCATACACTTTTGTTGGTTCCTTTTTGGGGAGGGCGGGAATTTAAGCAAATGAAACTTTTCCCACATAATTACAGGGTTTCCACTGTGTGTATTTATCCTCCTTATTAAACATTTAAGGTTTTCCCTACCTCATGTGCCAACTTTTTTCTCTTTAAATATTGTTGGGAAGATGATCTTAATAGACCTATGGCATTTATACAGAGATGCTGACATATTTCTTACATTTTCCTTGGGATAAACTTATAGAAATAGAATTTCAGATTCCAGTCTTAAAGCTTTTAATGTATATAGTTAAATTACTCTATGAAAACGTTATCAAATATCTTTTTGGCAAACACTCATTGATATTCTGGTAAGTGCCACTTGGAAAATATGAATTAACTTTCAGAAAATTATTTTTGTATTCTTCAAATCAAGATGTTAAAATGAGTCTAACAGTTCTATCATCTGTGTCTTTCTTTTATAGAAGTGAAAACTGAAGTCTGGGCCCACATATTATTTAGGGTCATAAAGCACAAAGAACTACTTTGCAAGTGCATATGGCCACTGCCTGCAAAAATCCAGAGAACATGGTCTCCTTTTGCTATGGAAGAGAGGAAATCAGTGAATAACTGGATTATTTGCAGTGCAAGATAAAAATGTCTGTATCCTGTTTAGCATGGTCAAGAGTATTTATTAAAAATTATATAATAGTCTCTTTCATTTTGTATGTTGTATACAGTAAGCTAAACATTTGATTTTATTGTAAGACTTTGTCAAATTTGAAGTTTCACCTTACTGCAACAGTATCAAAATAATAAATTAACAACTTTTTATACAGCTACAGTTTTTCTCTACAAATGAATTTCATATGATAAAGTCAAAGTAGGTGTTACTAAACATACTATAATGTCATATATATTATAAAAAGAGATAGCCACACAACAAAAATAGAATACATACTTCCTGTGTTTTTGTAACCACACATTCAAGAATGAACATTACTAATGCTTAATTATCATGGTGGCTGTTAATACTGTTTAATTAGGAACTCAGAACTCCCACTACCACCACCATAAAAGTTCATCTAAGTCTGAAATTACTATTTTGTCTACAGGATAAGTTCGCTTTTTTCCCATCTACTATGGCTGGTAGATATATGGCAGATATATGATATGTGGGCTCAATTAGCTATGTGTATTTGTTATAGGTAGTAAACAAATGATACCTTTAGCCACTTTCAATATTTACATTGTGAATTACCAAAAAATATTATAGAAATAAGAGTAAAATTTTACTTTTAGCTTTGGTCTTATCACTAAAATCTGCTGTGATCCATTCTTTAATTTTTTTTGTCAGAAAAAAAAGACACACCTTCTCACATCCCTATATTGTTTAAATCACAGTTTATTATAAATGGGTATGCCATTAAAAAAAGAAAAGAACAACTACATTAGATGTTGCTGGGAAAATACAGTGTAAAGTTCTATATACAGTGGTCCCTCAGTTCATGAATGTAAGACTTTCCCCGATTCTGGTTGCAAACCAAACTGGATGGGAACTGAATCAAAGTTCCCCCTAAGGTCAACACTGATCCTAAGCAGTGAATTTGATTCGATTCTTGTCTGACTCAGTTTGGGACTGGATGTTTGTGAACCAAGGCACCACCGTATATTTCAGACAGGAAAGTTATCAAGTAGGGCTGTCTCTTGCTGTGTTAGCTAATGCAATGTGTAGTCATCAGCAAACTGCTTCACCTCACTTTTTCATACCTTTATAAAAATCTCTAAATATAGCTGGATAAAATAATTTCTACAGGGTTCAAAAACCTCTCAGATTCTATGATTCCAAACTACAGTCTGTGTTCTTATCAGTTAGTCCGACTGTCCTGGCACAGAGGGGATTGGTCTGGGTACAAAGGGTCCTTCTATTCACCTCTGACAAAACTACTGAGAAGAGAGGGGCTCTGAAGACCATGGTCTGAATGCATGAGGCTGGACCTGACTGCCGCACCTTCTTTAAAGCAGAAACAAGAGCACTGCCTAGAGTGTACATGGCTTTTGCCCTTTTTTTGTACTATACTATAAATACTATACTATTTAAAAAGGTATACACTATATCTTAATTTTAAAATTACCATATACAAGACACTATTATGAGATAACCACATGTAGAAACACTTGGCAAAGACATGGGACATGACAGATACTTGCTAAGACTTTTTTGTTTTGATAATAGAACTTCTATAGTTCTGGACTCAGGATTTAAACTATCATCTTTCATTGCTACATCTTCTTTCAGTATGCCCGAAACTTCAGGAACTAGGAGAAGCTCATGGAAGGGATATGGACTAAGTGGGAATGAGTATAGCTTCTAGAAAACACTCTTCTAGACTTTCCGTTTTCTACTAGGTTGTCTTATTTTGTAATCATAAAATAAAAAGGTAAATACTAAAACAAAACTTAACTAATATTATCAACAACTAATACATTAATGCTCTGCTGCAAAATACAAAAATAAAAGAATAGACTCTCATGGCAATTTCTACAAATGTTACCCTGAAATTACAACTTTAAGATTTACACCTGGGGGACGGGGGTTTAGCTCAGTGGGGTAGGTGCCTGCTTCGCAAACTTGAGGTTGTGAGTTCAATCCCCAGTACAAAAAAAAAAAAAAAAAACAAGATTTATACCCTGGCACCTCGTGACCCGCACCATGTGGTGACTCGGGGTGCCGGGAGAACAAGGAGCTGCTCCCCTCTCTGGGGGGTGGCTGTGAGCCTGCCAGCATGAGGGCTGAGAATCAAACATCTCATGTCATCCTGTCTCCCATCCCGTGTCCCCCCTGCCCAAGCTTAGCAAGTGGGAGCCAGTGAACTACACATCTTGTGAAAAGATTGGCTATGTTATTTAGTATGAGCTCCCCGTATGCAAAGATACGGACAACCATTTGGAAGAAAACAAGAAACTATATGACAGATAGTGAAGATCTCTGGTTGTCTAGCTTTGAAATTTATGCTTTCTTATGTCCTGTTCTGTTTTGTTGTGTTTAATTTTACCCCCTTTAAAATAAAATAAAATAAAATAAAAATAAAAAAAATTTAAAAAAATTTAAAAAAAATTAAAGATTTATAATGTCAAGCTTATGAGGAAGTAAAATGTACTAGCAGTCTATTAAATGAGTGAAAGAATGGAATTTCTTTAGTTGTAACAGAATAAACATTTTTTATTTGTATTCAGTTAAGGCAGGGAGGGGGATAGTCCAGGGCTGAAATCTGGCTAATAATTATAGCCAAAGCCTACTTTCTGAAAATGGATATAAAAGTACACACTACAGCTAACTACAAATGAAGTGAAAATCATTTTTCTTAAGCAACTCTAGTACCAGCTGGAAAGTTATAATAAAATACACGAAGAGCTCACTGTGAGAAAAATTTAGTAGGACAGACACCTGTATATAACTCAAGGCTTCTGCTATTTGTGTTCTTCACTACCACGACCTTCTTGAAGGCAAGAACTGTGTTTCATTTTGAAGTATCTGTCGTTCAAGTGTCACTGTATGTTTTCTAATTTAGGTGTTTTTGACTCACCTATAGTTAATTCTAAGAAGTTTAATGACTTTAATTACCAACTCTTAGAATTATATATTATTTGTAATCATATTGCAAAATTATATAGACTATTACATCTTCTAATACTCTTAGATTAACTATTCTAAAGTGATTTCTAACCTGAGATTTTAAAAACCAAAGATTTTTTTTAAAAAAATTGATGAAATTATGTAAAGATAGCCTAGTCAGAATTAAATGAACACAGTAATTAAAATACTTAATGAGTTATGTGACATACTGCTTATCAATAGATTTCATTAGTTTAAAATATAGCTAATGGGAGGTACAAGAACAAGTTTCCTTTAAAGTGACTATGCTTGGAATCTTACCATTCTGTTAAAGCATGCTATTTATAATAGTCCACATATATTTAAAATTATTTAAAGTAAAAAAGTTTGACTGCTAGCTTTACATCAGCTACTATATACAAATGCCAAAACCAAATCTGAAATATAGCAATAATCATGCATAAATACTGTATCACTAACCCACAAGCAAGCCGGGAGATAAGCTGAATAGAGTCAAAACTGTAAGTGTCAGTACTGTGCACTGGCTGAGGAGCATTTAAAGTGAAAACTTCTAGCCCGGATTATAGGTGAAAATTCACATCTATTCGCTGAGAACATCTTTAGTTTTTGTTTTTTAGCTTTGTATACATGTGCGGAATAACTCACTCATTGCTATTCTTATTATTTATACAGCATTTCTTAGATATTCCATAGAAAGATGTTTTATCTCTACTGATTATCCTCTGCTCATTATTTTTTTAATTATAAAATCATATGCTGGATGTAAAAAACTTCAATAATACAGAAAAAGAAATTTAAGTTACAAAATGTATTCTAAGTAATTTTAGTTTTGTTCTCCATATATATAAACATGCTAGGGCCAGAAATTTAGCTTAGCGCCTGCCTGGCAAGTGCGAGGACCGGAGCATCACTGGCCACTGCAGCTTTGATCACATCTTGTAAAGATACAAAGGAGGACTCCAGAACTGCTTCAGAAAGTGGCAAGAGTGACGGGTGTGTTTGAAGCCTGGGGACTGAGGGCAATGTATCTTTTCCTTTAATATCTTTTTTAAAAGTTAAAATTTGCCATTTATGTCTACACTGTAGATATAAATAAATGAAAAACAAAAAAAACCTATTAGCTCTAAGTGTGTGTGGAAAAACTTTTAGTAAGTAACTTCAAATGTAAAATATATGTTTTCCTTTCTTAATTCTCTAAATAATGCAGTGAGTAAAAATACAAATGACAGGTTATTTTCAGAAATTTCTAAATGACAGAAAAGAAGTGAATAAAAATGAGAAGAGAGGGCTGGGGCTTTAGCTCAGTGGCATAAGCGCCTGACTGGTAAGGCGAGGTCGTGAGTTTGATCCTCGAAACCAAAGGGAAAAAAAAGAGAGAGAAGACAGCTAACTGGTGCTGACCGTGCCAGGGTCTGGCCATCTCTGAGCTGTGGCAGCAGAGAACAAGCCTGGTGGGGCCGGGGAGGCTGAAGGTCTCCAGTAACCTGGCCAGAGGCTCATGGTGGGAAGGACTACACCTGTCACGTGCTGGTTTTTATTGAGTGGGGGATTCGCTGACACTTCTGTACAGGGATCGAAATAACTTCAGCGTGTTGTTAAAAAAATACAAATGATCCACAAACTCCTGGACCATAAGGGTGAAGCAGTGTTGCTGGAACTTCGTTTTTCCCCTTGTCACTGGAAGAAAGCAGAGCTCTGCTAAGACTCTGAGAGTCTCAGGTTGCCACCCTTCCCCACTGTGTGAGTCAAACACTTCTCCAGCCCAGCTGGCTGCTCTCAGGGGGGAGCTGGGGCTCTCTTGGACACGTGGCTTTGACAGCTCCCACACCAACATCTTGTTCAGGTAGGAGGTCCCGCGTGAGCAGAGGGTGCGTGGCGGTCCCCTGCCAGGCAGAACTGGATAGGGAAGCAACTGCGCAACCCACCACAAGTGGCTGTTTTCAGGAATGTAGCAAGGTAAAATCCTTAGATATATGAAGATAAACTACAGGCTAAAAACAATCATGTAAATGGCTCTCACCTAAACAGAAGATGTGGGGAAAGGAGTTTCCCTGACCATCTCACTGCAAGCAAGAGCACAGCAATGTCGGTGAAATTCTATACTTGCAACAGTGTAGTATTAATAGGTGAGGGCAAGAGAAGACTATGGAAAGATAGCAGTCTATTCACAGAACACATATTTATGGGCAAGTATTCTGAAAATCATTTGAAGAAATGCTGCACCAAAAGAAACAGGAAACAGAAGAAGGGGAAAGATGTGGTATATAACAAAAACGACAGCTATAAATAACTATTGACAATATAATTGTGAATTACTAAAAAAGGATTTGTAAAACAAAAGGCAAAAAAAGTAAAATTAAACAATCAGCAATTTCCATATTATTTCATATTATTTCATATTATTTCAACAAAATCTGGAGATAGCAGAATTCCAAAGCAAAGGTCTTGTTTTGTTTAGTAAGTGCTAGGAAAGGTCTTGTTTTATTTAATAAGTGCTAGGAAAAATATAGGTTCATATGTTTCTTAAAAAGGAGTTAAAGACAGGCATGGTGGCTCATGCCTGAAATCCCAATGCTTGGGAGGCTGAGGCAGAAGGAACATTGCAAGTTTGACATCCCCTGGGCTACATAGTGAGTTCAAGGCCAGCATGAACTGCATAGTGAAACCCTGTCTCAAACAGATAATAACAAAATTGAGTTAAATTTTGTGTGTGGACTGCCACACACCCTCTGCTCACACAGGACCAGCCTATCTGCTAGAGTTAAATTCTAGCAGATAGGCTGGTGATTTACCTCAAAGCAGCATAAGCACCTGCTTTGTAAGTGCAGGGCTGTGAGTTTGATCCCTGGTACCAAACAAACAAAAAAAATTCTACCATACAAGAATTAGGATTTGGAATTTTCAAATATAGCTGCTGATGGGAATAACAAAAACTACACCAAAGAACTCATTTATGGGAACCAGGGATCCAGCCAGTTCTTCAGTACCTGAGTTTTCCTGTCTTTGCCCACATGCTGAGGCTGCTATGTGACCCTGCAGAGGGACAGACAGCACAGGACAGCTTGACCCTTCCTTAGCCACATGGGAAACCTTACATATCTAAATTTCCTTAACTGAAAAACAATGACATTTAGTACAGCCTGGTTTGAGCATTAGAGTAACAGAGTAATTTTAGAGCAAAATCAACTCTGGACATTATACATGGTTTTGAAAGGGTGATTACATAGTAATCACTGACATAAGGCAAACAAGTAACAATCAAAGGAAAGAGAAGGGCATATCAAAATGACTAGGTTATTTTTCTTCTGAATGATTGCTTTAAATTGGTATCTCATTTCCTGTGACCTTTCTGTAAAGTATGTTATTAATATTTATGTTAATATTCTTAATGCAAAATTGTCCTGTTTTCTAAAAGTAAAACCTCCTACACTGAACTATTTTTAGCTCTGAGCTTATAGATATGTGGAGGGGGAACCTTTCCACAGGATGACATTACTCAGATAGGAGTGCAATCCAGGGCTACGTATCTTGATTTAGGCTAGGAAGTCACAGGCCAGAGAATCTCTTGAGGTTTTGTCTTTTTTTTCACTGAATGTATGTTTGTGTATGTGTATTCATTCATTCACTCATTCACTCCAGTGTTTCGCTAGCCTAGAACTTGTAATCCTTCTGCCTCTGCCTTTCAAAATGCTGAGAATATAGCCATGCACCACCTGCTTGGCTTTTTTTTTTTTTTTTTTTAAATTTAAAAGAGAATAAAACAAAAGGGGGCAGTAAAGAGCAGATCAGAAGAGGACAACATAGGCAACGCAGTACTTTACATTAAGTCAACTGGACATCAACAGTATCTAACACCATATCTCTTACTCTGCTATAGTTGAGCATAGTTTCAATTACAATAATATCAAACATAACACAATAGTGTAAAGCCATGCATATAGTGAAAGAATTACAGGGCTTTCTGAACCGAATAACAGAAAATGATCAATGGGTACTATAATATCTCATTTTTGATAAAAAAGAAAAAAATTTGTTTGAACTATCACACATATTCAGATTCCAATAAGACACAATGTGGTAGATAGAACCAACGGTAATAGAACAAAAAAAGCATGGTAGGACT